>JBBYHO010000015.1:25642156-25652917 GCA_038382025.1 Adansonia gregorii | reverse complement strand
TAATATAATTTTTTATCTTTTATTATTTTAAATAGTAATTAATATTTAATAAAAATATTTTTATTTTTATTATATGACATATATTAATATAATATATATTATATAGTTTATATATATAATTTATATTATTTTTAAATATTTTTTTTATTATATACAATATATTATTATATTATGTTTATAATACTACATATTATATATGCATTATAAAATATATATAATATATAATATGTATTATATAACTTTTTTCACTTCAAAAATTAATACAAAAATTAATTTTTTACACATATAATATATTTAATAACTAATAAAAAATATTTTCTGAAAAATTAGAGTTAATTTTTTTAAAAAAATATTTTACATAAGTATATTACAAATTTGGTAATGTTTTTATGTGAATTTGTAATATTTGTATGTAAATTTGGTAATATTTATGTGTAACGAATTACATACATACATTATCTTAAAAGATTCTTTACACATATATATTAAATATAATACAAATTACACATAAATATTATGTAAATTGTAATATTTATATGTAATTTTTGTAATATTTAGTTGTAATTTTACTAACTAATAAAAATTATAAAGTTAATCAAAAAATTAATTTTTTCTTAATATAATATAATTATTATTAATACACTCAAATAAATTATTAAACTAAAAAAATGTGAAAATGTTTTTCACTTCAAAAATTAATATAAAAATTAATTTTCCACACACATAATATATTTAATAAATAATAAAAAATAATTTATAAAAAATTATAGTTAATTTTCTTAAGCAAATATTTTACATACATATATTATAGATTTGGTAATGTTTTTATGTAAATCTATAATGTTTATATGTAAATTCGGTAATATTTATATGTAATAAGTTATATATATATATTATCTTCAAAGATTCTTTATCAAAATACATTACATATAATACAAATTACATATAAACATTATGCAAATCATAATATTTATGTGTAATTTTTATAATATTTAGTTGTAATTTTACCAACTAATAAAAATTATAAATTTATCAAAAAATTAATTTTTTGTTAATATAATATAATTATCACTAATTCACTCAAATAAATTATAAAACTAAAAAAATATGAAAACTTTTTTCACTTCAAAATTACTATAAAAATTAATTTCCCACACACATAATATATTTAATAAATAATAAAAAATAATTTCCAAAAAATTATAATTAATTTTTTAATTTACATGCATATATTACAAATTTGATAATGTTTTTATGTAAATCTATAATGTTTGTATATAAATTTGTTAATATTTGTATGTAACAAATTATATAAATACATTACCTTCAAAGATTTTTTACACAAATACATTATATATAACACAAATTATATAAAAATATTTAATACGTATTTATATTACCTATGGTGATAAACATATGTTATAGATAACATTATTTATGTAACTATAATATTTTTGTAATAGCACTTTTTATTAGATGTTGATAATATATTTATGTAACTTATAAAATTTTTATGTAAATATAATAAATTTATGTATTACAACTTTTATTATTTTTTATCATAATTTCTATAAGTAACAACTGTAATATTTATCTAATACTTATTCACATTAACCATGATAATATACATGTATAATAGATAATATAATTTATGTAATTATAATGTTTTACCTAGTACTAGTTTTTATTATCTAATTGTGATAAATTTTTGTAACTTATAAAATTTTTATGTAAATGTAATAAATTTATCTATTACAACTTTTATTATCTTTTATAATAATTTATGTATGTAAATGATGTATATGTATAATTATAATAGAAATATGTAATATTAAATTATATTATCAATCATAATAATTTATGTAACAGATAATATAATTTATATAACTATAATATTTATTTAAAATTTTAAAATTTTCTTTTTAATGATAATGACTTATATAACTTACAATATATTTATGTAATTCTAATAATTTTATGTATTATTATATAATAATATATGTAAAAAGTTAAAAAAAAAAAACATTGCAACCGGTTTACCCGGTTGCACCCTAAGCTTATCTAAACCTTACTTTAACAATCTTTCCCTAGAACTCCTTGAGATTTGTTTGGTACAAGAATTTTAAAGAGTTAACGACAAGACCGATTCGAACCCTCCCACCCAAAAAAAAAGTAAAGAAAAAAAACTTGGATCGAATTGTAGGGTTTGATTTGAATTTTTATTGAATTTGATCGATGATAACAATTAATTATAATTTTTTATTTGATTTTCAATTTATACCTTAAAAATTATAATCATTTTAATCAAATTGAATATTTTATTAAATTTTTATTTTTTTATAATATAAAAATAAATATTTTATTCTATAAAAAAATTTAAAATGCAATAAAATGATTTATTTTAAAAAAATTAACAATAATGAACCAAACTAGATTGAAACCAGAGGAATTCAATTCAATTTTATATGATATTGGCTTTGATTTCAATTTTATTTTAAATTTATATTTAATGTATTGACGATAATAAATATATATTATTAGTGAATTAGATCATATACATTCGTTAAAATAAAAAATTATTTATATATTTTTAAAAAAATTTTAATGATTATTCACTTATATTTATTATCAAATGAAAACCCTTTGAAGTTTTGAGAACCATACAATTACATATTAATTACAAATTTTTTTCAAAATCAATTATAGTTAGAATTAGGAAAGTTAAACATCATTGTTTTAATGAGGGTAATTATAAGAAAATGAAAAAAAAAAGGATAAGAGTGCTTTTGGCTTAATCGAAGGTGTCAAATTAAATCAATTCGGTTAAGTCAATTTAAGGGTTTTTTTTCCTTTTTGTAGGTTATTTTGATCAGTTATCATTTAATAAAATCATTAATTGAATTAACCAAATTAACCGACTTTTTTAATATTTAATATATTTATATATTAAATATACTAATAAAACAAACTCATACCTAAATCCAATATCCAACCTTACTAGCCCAAGACCCAATCACCCAATAATCTAACCTACTAATCATACCCAATTTCCAAACTAATTAAAACTTTAAAAAATCAATTAAAAAATTAAAACATCAAAAAGAAAACCTAAGCTACTTAGTGTTCACATTACCTCTACAGCCAAAGTCTAAACCCTAAGTAACTCATCTCGATGAGATACTTCTACTTCTAAACCTTAAACAATTTTTCCCATCATGATACATTACCTTGACCTCTACCTCTAGCTCTAACCCCAAACAAAAACCTTAAAGTGCTACTTTCCCCCATCAATGACTACCTTTACCTCTGTTGCTTAGTTTTTTCCTCCCTTTTTTATCCTCAAATTCGCAATGAGGTAAGCCTATCCTTGCCGAAAACATATTGTTTCAAAATACTAAATGTATTTTGAACATAGTTTGGATATATTTCAATCCAAGTATTGATGTATGCAAGTGTGATATTAAAGCATATGAAATGTTTGAAAAAATTAAGTTTGAGTTTAAAAAAATATACATTTTAAGTGTGAACAACATAAATAGCTAGAGCATGTTCTTATTCATAATCGTCATAGAATTGTTGTTTAGCTTGGACATTGTCAAACCCATTCTAATTGCACTAAATGATCAATATCATCATTAAATTAAGCCAGTTCCATAACAAAGTCGGTTAATTTGATTTTTAGCTTTTCTGATCGAATCAGCTCAATCAACTAATTGCACAACCTTAGTTATATCCCACAAAAAAACCTTTAACACAGTTGACCCTAAACCTTGTTATTTGCCAACGAGCAATTTTCCCTCCTGATGCCATTTTTCATATACTTGTTTTATTAGCTCTTTTGCATATATGATCTTTGAAAACATTTTTTTTGTTATTGTTTTTTTTTTCTAGAATCTTTGTATTTCTTGTGGAAGAAATCAAATGGGAACTTGATAGCTTACACCAATACAATCGAAATCTTAGCAAATAATCAATGGCACGAATGTTCAAAGTCATGATCATTTGATGCAACCTTCGTTCCATGCTTGTTAAGGAATTCAACATAGAAAATTAAAAATCATTATTACAATAGTGAATCTTTTTAATTCAACAATTTCTTTTTTTTTCCATTTTTGTTTTGTACTAAAACATGTCACTCTTTTTTTTTTTGCTTTGATTCCATGTGATTAGAGCATTGAAAAGCTTGGCAAAGTTGGTGAAACTATCTAAGTGGCTTCTGTTTTTTTTTTTCACAACCATCTGATGCCAAAATTGCTTGCTATCCCTAATATTGATATATTTGCTTTTCTCATTAAGGAATAGTATAAGGTTGTTTTTTTCCCAGTTTGATTTGAATTACTCTGTTTACTTTTAAGCCTAATCTTTGTTTGATGCTTGGAACTTGCATTGGTTGCTGTTAACTTATAAAAACAAAGTTTGTTTGTTGATATTTTAATCAAAATTGGGCTTTCATGTCTAAATATATGTCAGACACGAGTACTTTTAGAAAAATAAAGAGTCAGAGTAACATAGGATAATAAAGTCTTTTACAAACCTTTTGCCATAACCTATTCAAGGAAAAACAAGGTTTAACATGAAGGTAGAATTTTTTTCACTTTGTCAACCCGACTTAGGGGTATATATTAGATACAGGTATGGGTCTGATACTGATAAGCTTAACTTTTTCTAAGTTTTTTTTCATATATTTGAAGGATCATAACCTCATATCCATATTCAAATATGTCTCAGTCATACATGGATACTTTGGTAAAAATAAAAAGTCCATGTAACATAGCATTTTCATATTGTTGCCATTTTAGTTGGTTTTTACTGGTTATGAATGAATTAGTGCCATTTCTTAAAAGTGTATCATCTGGTATTACAACCTTATGGAGGAAATATGCTTTCTAATGCAATTATATTAGTTCTTGGGCACTATCTCACTCTCTCCTTTTTTCTTAAGGATTTTTATATAAAGGAAAACTTTGAGTTCATGCTTATTGATATAAACATAAAAATTTAATTAGAATTAGACAAACATAGCGACAATTAAATAAAAAAAATACTCGAATTTCCTCAAGGTTTTAAGCAGAGATGTACATGTGATTGGATAGTAATTTAAAACATAAGTTTGATAAAAATCATGCCTACTCAGATACTCGTAACTCTGAGTGTGTCGGTCATAGCATGAACACACAATGGCTCGATTACTTCTGTTTCTTCTTGAGGCCTAGAGCAGTTCGAATGTTTTATCTCTAACGGTGATTCATAAAGATGCTTACTAGAGCCTTCATGAGGTCCGATGGTTCTCTAGTGCTAGTCAGAAGGCTTTTCAAGCCTTAACCAAAAGATAAATAGCTAATAGGTTCAAATCTAAAAGTGATCTGAGAATAATTCCCATACCAAAAGATATATAGCTAATAGGTTCAGATCTGACAAGATTCGGGAACAATTCTCACACTTATTATGCCAAGAGGAAGAAGAGAACAACTCCTAAGGGAAGTAGCTGTTTTGTGCATATCCTAGTAGACTAATCCAAAATCTCAATTTTTGATTATGTTTATTCATTTAAGATAGAAAGCTGATTTTATTTTCTACTCTTGTTGTGATTAAAAAAATGATTCCAAATCACTCAAAATTTCATGATTGCGCCAACTTGCTCAAAAAAGCTGAAGGTTGTATTACCTTTCTTAAAGAAATCTAGGGATTAGCGCATAGGGTTTTAGAAAACTTGTATTGCCCAATTCAATGTAATAATGCATATTTATACACTTAAAATTAGGATATGCTTAACTAATGGGTCAACCAAGCCATTACTAACATATTCAAAAGATGGCACCACTTTGGTGTGTGTTTTGGAGCCAATTAAAACTATTTTAATTAGCTTGTCAAAGATTAAACTTTAGTAGTAACTTATTAATATTCCAACCTAATAGCATACTAAGAATAGCTATTCCATTAACAAGCCTAACTCAGATTAGTTCGCAACTAAACTCTATTAGCTTGATAATAGGGCTTTTAGCCTAACCCTTTAATTTACAAGTTAGATAACTTAATTCATAATTAAATTCTTTTAACCCAAGTAAAACAATTTTTTACTTCATGTAAATAATATTAAATAATTAATAAATAATTATCAAATAATTTATTTAATTTTTCAAATAAAATTATTTGGCTTTATTTAATAATATCCCTAAAACTTTGTTTATAAATAGACATTATTTTGATAAGACATTCTTATCTTTATTGCTATATTAAGACATCTCTAATTAGATTTCATAAATCTAATTTATGTCTTAAATTATTCTTATTTGAACTTATTCAATTAAGTCCTCCTTATTCTACCTTTTATGTAATTAAATCATACTTAATTAAATCGTGATTTTAATCCAATAAATCATCTTATTGTGTGTGACCAATTAAATTCCTAAAATGATTGGCAATAAATATAATTAATCTAATTAATTATATTCATAGATCAAGGGTGGGATCTAGCAACCCTTCATGACCACCCAAATGCTGAAGAACTAATATGACCTCGGAGAAACCTTTAGTAGACAACCTTGTAATGTAACTCAGTATTTTCACCAAGTATCTCAAAAAAACCATGAGCATGTTGCAGTGTCTACTCATGTATTAATCCATATTAGTTCTTGCAGCTTATGGTTAACCTTAAGAATTTAAAGAAACAATTTCTCCTAAATTCATCACCCGTTGGTCGATAAATTTATCAAGTTAACCAAAGCCAAGAACAAATAAAATATATGTCCGATGTCACTTGGAGTGGTGAATCCTCCCTAGATCACCCATCCACCTTCATATGGTTTATGCCATACCCAAAACCACCTTACCATAAGCATCCATCTATCGTAGACCCATTCATTATGGAATCAAAGCATGATACTCTCTATACAAGATGACTTGCTATCACAAGTTTGAGGACTAGTTACATTGGCACTTAAAAACGTATTCTATAGACTCTTGAGTGACTTATACTGAATGAAGTTCTTATACAAGCTATGTTTAGTGAATTTGAAAACAAGTAGCTATATGCTATCACTAAGTATCTCTATACTTTAACTTCTATAAGATCAAAGAGTTGCATGTATCGAATGCATGAAGGCTTAGTATATGCTAGTCTTTGCGCATTGTCAATGTCCTATCTTGATAATAGGATAACTAGGAACGATTTTAGAAACATGGCTTTTATACATAAGGATCTTATCATTATCACTCATTACTAACTTTGCAAGGCCCTTGTGATTAACGGGATTCATCTAATTAGTGTTTGCATAATTATCAATTACACCACTAACATGAAGGAAAACCTTGAATCACTAACATATGCGATTGGTTTGCATTATTAACTTATATATATATCTCATTCAAGCCAATTGGCTCTAGGGCATACACTAAAAATATATAGCTTGTGGATATTAGATATTGATGAAGTAAAAAGTCTATTAATTATTTTAGATAATCATGCACATTTTACTAATCAATTTGTTAATTTAAGTTACGATTTTGAAATGTTGATTCACTGGAATTACTTCTTAGACGTAGGATATCAATAATTATCATTTTTGGTTAAATGATAACTTATCGGTGTTCTATTTGCTCAGCAAATTTATCAACTTAAGGAACAGGAGGTTCAAGTAGCTACAAAGAATATGGAAGATAAGACCAAAGAATATGAAAAAGCAACAAATCGTCTAGTTAATGGTTGTCTAGTTAGTTCCCCATTGATAAATCTCTTAATCTAGGAAACTTTTTATTTTCAGGTTTAAATGTTTGATATTATTCTTCTCCCTTAACACACATGAAGATAGAAAAAAAAAACCTAGTAAAAAAATGGGTTTTTTAAAAGAAGTTTAAGGGACAAGGTCAAGGGGTTGCGATTGAACCATTAGACCTTGCCACCTACAAGAGGGCTAACAATAGCAGAACTAATCATATATTACTAAACAATGTTGTTAAGAATATGAACTAGGACTAGTTTAAATTCTAAAAGATGCTAGAAAGTGATAATTGATTCAACTTGTTATTAGTGAACAATTATCTTTTTAAAAGGATGTTGAAGCTTGAAAATAATAATTGTATTTATGTTAGTTTTGCTGGATATAACCTTTTTTCTTTTCTACTATAAAGGTTATAATAGAATACTAAATCAATGTAAAGTATGTAAGTTCTAAGTAGAGGTGGCAATTAGGTGGGTTTGGGGGGTTATTTCGGGTTTAAGTTTTTTCGAGTTCAGACTGATTTAGGTTCGAGCCTATTGGGGCTCAGGTTCTTTCGAGTTCGAGCCAATTTGAGTTCACACCAATTCGATTTTAAGTCTATTCGAGTTTAGGCCAATTAGAGTTTTGAGTCTATTCAAGTTTGTGCTTTTTCGGGTTTGGGTTCGACTTCCGGTTGGGTTTGGGTTCGAGTATATTTTACATCATTTGTTTATTTTATGTTAAATGTAATCACTTTTATGTAATTTTGAATTATTAGCCTAGGCTTAAATTTATCCCAGTTTGACCTAAAAAAATTTTAGTTTGGTTCTATGGGGCCTCTTCGTGGCCCAAAAAAATTTTGAACTCTAAGTTCAAGGCCAAATTTGGCTTGACCAACCTATTTAAGTACAAATTACTAATCATAATATAATATTTACATCTTTTACAATTATACTTAAATAAACATATATTATTTTATTTAACAAATTATTTCAGGTCGAGCTTACTGAAAACTTAAAATCTGATACTCGGATCTAATTATGCTAGGCTTATTGGGTTGGGCTAGTTATTCAGCTAATGGGTAAGTCTAGTTGCTACTCTAACATATGATTTTTTTTAATTTTTGATACAGTATTATTTATTATTACTTTTATATTTTTTTACTTTATTTAATTACTTTGTTATATAATTATCAGACTCTAATTATTATTTCTTGAATAATAATAATAATAATAATATTCAAAGAAGTATTTAAAATTTTACTGTTAACATATATAAACTCTCAATATTTAATGAGTTTAACTAATTAAATTAAAGAAAATGTGATAAATGAATGATATATCTTATTGATAATTTTTCAAAGCTCATGATATGATTTTGTTTTTGATAAATTATTATTTTATCATATATAGACCTGCTCAAGAGTCGGGATGCTCACTTGGCCCAATTGGGCATGGGAACGGGCTCTCATATTTTTGTTTCAGACTAACCCAGTTTGGTTCGAAACAGTGATTTTAAATTAAAATAACATATATTTATTTAAATTTAATTATAACATTTATAAATATTAATAAAAATATTTTTTAATATGATGAACAGTAATTCTAACTTAGATAGTTAGGTCTAGGCACGTTAAATAAGGGTATGGGCTGAGGATTTTAGGAAAAAAATTGAGTCGTCGCTCGACCTGACCTATGAGTAGGCTTCGTCATATATAAAATATAAATTAATTTTTTAATATTTAATTAAAGTATTAAAAGAATACTAAAATAAAATTGGTAATTAAAGTTTTTGATTTATAAAAAATTATTTAATTTATAATTTCACCATATTTATTTTTGGTATTAAATTCAAGTTCGAGTTCGGGTAAGCTCGGGTTCGAGTTCTTTTGGGTGTAGGTCCTTTTGGGTACATATTTCTTCGGGTTCAGATTTTTTCGGGTTCGAACTATTTCGGGTTTAGATTTTTTAGGGTTGAAGCCATTAAGTTTTTAATCAAATCAGATTCGATTCGATTCGAATTCAAGTTCAAATTTTTTTAAACAAATTTTTAACTTCGAATTTATTTTGTCACCTCTAATTTTAAAGCACCTTATAATTATTATAAAATAGGATTTAGTTAAACATAGGATTTTAAATACGTCTCATCATTGTCAAACAAAACAAAAAAGCTCTGTTCTTATCTTACTATTCATTCACACCCAAAAAAAAAAAAAAAAGAAAGTTTAAGACATTGCTCCTTAAGGATTGAAAATTAATGGTGAAAAACTTATGTATGTGTGTATCAATATGTACACTCACAATAGCACAATAACCTATCCATTCCATCGACTCCTCGCATTCAACATTTTTAAGAAGCCGTAAAGTCATCGTTAGCCTGTACATGCAGCGAAAGGGCATTAAGTGTGCGGCCATAATATAGATTTTCATTTGGTGTCCATTGCTCCGCATCCACGACCGTCTCCAAAAGATTTAATTGTCGCATTGCTCACATCGAATAAATATGCATTACGAGTTAAAAATAAAGAGAACATATAAATATGCTTTTGATAGACTAAAACAAAAAGTCAGTCAAAAACTAAAATTAGCAATGCAGACATGTTGACATATGGCCGGCCACTACTTTTGCGTATGCATGAGGTGGATCAACTAAAAATATTCCGAATTACACCCTTTGCAATAAACCCACGTAGTATTAGCATTAAAAAGTCAGTTCAAGTTAAACTCTATCAAATTCGAATCAAGTTTATCTCGAAGATAGATTTATTTATGTTATAACAATGGATTAGAACTAATTACTAAACACTACAAAACAGAACCCATAAGGGTTTGCTCAACTGATAAGAAAATGAATTATTTTTCTGCAAAATTTAAGAAAATTAAATTTAGATAAATTTGAAGTACTTTTGATGAGAAAAAAAAGAAAAAAAAACAGACCAAATCAGAAAAAAAACATTACATGTTCGTGAAAATGATCATAAAACCTTAATAAAATTGAATGTAATAAATAATCATTTATTAAGTTAAAATCAGCCGAAGTGATGTAATATATTTTTATATATTCC
>JBBYHO010000015.1:25610538-25631107 GCA_038382025.1 Adansonia gregorii | reverse complement strand
TGGGCACAAGATCAGATTTCCACGATCTAAGAAATCAAAAAGACTCCAACATGGTAGAAACTGAAACTGAAACTGAATAAAGCAAAAGGAAAAGTTCTAAATCCGCTACCATCTTATCTTTCTAATCACTATTAAAAGCTATGTTGGCCATGCTTTTAGCTCATAAGACTGAAGTTTATATCTATAGTGATTATTCATTCAATTATTATGTTTTTTGGTTAAGGGAAAAAGCTGTCTGAAACATCGTCGAATATTTGTTCATTCTTAAGTAATTCCCGTTTCTTCTTAAACGTTTGTTCACTCAGACGATTCATGGCATGAGTACTAACATACTCTAATCAGTCGAAAACCCCATATCTAAAACGCTTGAATCAGCTGTTTACTTAGGTAATTCAAGGTATGAATATGCTATCTCTAGCAATAAAGCCATTACATGTGTTGAAAACCTTAAACAAGTCTTCATTATCATTCCCTAAAACTTCACAAATTAGATTGAAGGAATCAACATTTTGTCTATACTACAAGTTAGAAGTGTAGAATTCCTAGAAAAGAACTTGGCAGTATGGGGTTCAACAAGAACCAAAACTTGAAAAAGCTTGATTTTTGGCCTAAGCTTCCTTTCTCAAAAAGAATTTGTGGCACCAAGGCCAAGACTTTGGAAAAAGAAGTAATTGAGCTTTTCAAAAGGATTTCACATGAGACTAATAATTAGAGATTGAAAAAGCTTGGATTTCATTGAACTCTAGGTTTTCTACAAGGTTACTGTAAAGGGGAGGATTTGAAATTGAGGTGGAAGAAGCAGCAGCAGAAAAACATTATTCGGATTTAGCCTAAATGCATCCTGACACCAAAACAACATTGTATCGCTTATGTCATTCGGATTTTCGGTTTACTCAAGTTGTACTATTCAAATTCAAGCTAAACCATATAACTCAAACCACTTATTGGAATTGATCCAAAAACTCAAATAACTCGAATAATTCGAATTATTTAATTTGAAATTATAACCGGTTCTATCGAATCGAGTCATATTTTACTCACCTCTAGATTTAACCCACTCCAAGGATAGCCAGCCCTTGGGTTAGACTTAGATATACATTTTTATTCCAATTTACTAATAGCTGGCATATGATGTGAAAATACGATATGAACACCACCACAACCAATTGAAATATTCTAAAACAAAACACTGTGAGCAGATTCAGTAAGCTGAATGAACCAAATCTCATATCTATACTAAATTCTCATACTTGCATCGACAAATAAAAACCCATAAGATGGAATTTCCGTCACAAACAATGGGAATCTTGTTCTTAAAACAAAGCATTTCCGAACATATTTAGTATGATCAAAAAAATCCCATGTAAACAAAAAACAAACCCGAGCAAGTATCCAAACTATCATTAATTCATTACATACCCCATTAAAAAACAACAACAACAATAATGATAATGCATAAACTCAACCAAAGGCAATTCTCAGCTTGAAAATCCGCATCTAGACCTAGCCATTCTTCTGTTCGTATCATATTCGTAGATTTTGTCTTGTGATAATTATGTTTAAAGTATTTTATATTTATATCAATTCTGATATGTTAATAATTCGTATTATGTAGATTTTGAGAATGTATTCTTGTTGTGTCATGCTTTTATGACTTTATGCATATCATATTCGTGTAATCGTGTTAAATATTTTCAGGTCGCATCCACACACGCTACAAGACAGAACTCGCAATTAGATCCTGAATATGGACTCTCACCCAAATAATCAATCTTTGCCCAAAAAAAAAAAAAAGAAAAAAAAGAAATCAAGACAGAAACCAAAATCTAAACTCCATGTTAGCATCATCTTAACTCCAACAATTTTATCATAAATAAATTCAAGAAAAAAAATCAAGAAAACTCAATAAGTTTCTAATCAACCAGCCATTTCCAAAGCAATAAAAGAACAAGAAAAGCCCCTTTGAGAACCTTTTCTATGATCTTATTCAATCAAACAAGCAATATAAGCTGGTCAAAGGATGACCTATTGAAAATCATCTATATTTGAACTACAAATGAATACTATTTTAAGCCAACTAAAATTATTAAAAAGAAAATTTACTCAAGCAAATGATTCAGTTCAAGACAAGACAAAACCGAAAACAAAACCAAACCAAAATTCCACGAGAAAACCTATCATTAATAACCAAAATTGTATTCTAAAAATAATAACCAAACATGTCAGAAAGATTAAGACGAGCAACATAAATTACAAATCAAAGCTCTGTAAATGTGAAAAAAAAAAAAAAAGAGTCCTATCTGTTTCGAACAAACAAAATCATGAGAACTACAATGTAGAGCATCGGAATCATTGAGAAACGGCAACTTTAGAGAAAAATGAAAATGGGTAAACTCTTACCTGAATCTATGATTTTGCGAGCTAAAGGTCAGACTGGAACTGAGAGAACGACTGTGAGGAAGAAAGGAGACTGATATTTTCATGAACAAATCAACGGTTAACTAAAAGGGTTCAGATCGACGGTCCAGAATACTTTCCTGGAATTTGGGCTTTGGGCTAATATTTTGCATTTTAGAAAAACAAAAGAAATACTATTTTCGGTTTCTTTTCTTCAGACGTTTGTAAGGAAAATAAATGTTTTGAACTTTTAAATTTTTTTTAAAATAAATTTATTTTTAATAGGTTAATTTTCAAGTAAAAAAGTTTTAAAATTAATATAAAAAATTAAATAATTCAAAATTACATATATTCAGTGTCCCAAATATAAAAGAAATGAAAACCGCATTATCAAACACTATTAACATAGTTGTAATTATTATTATTAAAACAAATTAAAGTAGTTCCCGTTGGCTTCCCAATTGAGGTTAATTTGGCAATAAAAACATAGTAGTTAATATTGTACAACAATCCATTGAATCGATTTTACAATAAAATAAAACGATATTAATAGGATATTATTTTAGTTTTTGTATTAGTTTATATCGATTAGTACAAAAATTTACTTATTTTAATTATTTTTAAATTAATTTTTAATTTTTTTCTTGATAATTTTTATTTTTTCATAATTACCTTAAAAAATAAAATATGTTCATTAAATTAGGCTATTAAACCTATTTATTAATAATTTTAATATTTTTTAAATTCTTTCATAAATAATTATTTATTTGATTTTTTTAAAAAATTTTGGATATTATATATATAATTTTAAAATTTATATTTACATATAAACATATATATAATAGAGGTATATCTATATATTTATATAATATATATTTTATTAAAAAACTTGAAAATATGCTATAAAATATATAAATATAAAAATATATGTATGAAAAATATTTAAAAAATATTGATAAACTTTAAACAGTGAATTAAAATATATCGGCATCGATATATACTAGTATCAGAACTAAAATGATACAATCACTTATATGGTACTAGCTACTTTAAATTTAAACCAAATTGAAGCCTATTGGTTTGGGGATAATTTTGAGATAAAAACCAAATTAAAGGATGATGTTAATTGATAGGCAATTTTTGTAATAAAAATCAAACTGAGGGTTGAAAGAATACATCATCGATGAATGCATTCGTGTTATAATTGTATTCAAAGTATTATTAGTATAGATAAAAGCACTATAATGAAAATGACATAATACATTTCAAGACATTTACTATAATTTAATATAAGTATTATATTCGTATTTGTAATTTTAATATATATAATATATATATTTTTTATTTTGTTCGCATTTACATGATTGACCCAAAAGATAACATAAAATATGGCACTTGTATGATTGTCCAATAACATAAAATATGACATAATTGAATACTTAAATTAACTGACCGATGATGTTAGTTAAATAGTTGATGTGATAAAATATATAATTTTTTAATTTTTAATATATTTATAAATCAAAGTGTGGTTTTTTTATATGAATATTAATAGTTTTTTATTTTCGGTTATGCATCGTTTTCAACTTAATTTTAAAAATATGTTTTTTTTAAATTTTGAGTTGAGAACTCACCGGTTGGAGCGATGAGAAGCAAACATGATGGGTTGGCGAGATGTCTGATGGCGAGTTCCCACTTGAAAAAAATTATAAAAAAAGTAAAATTAATAAATAGTTATTAAATAAAAATGAAAGCAAAAAAAAATAATTTCGAAAAAGAAAATGATATTTATTGAAATTATTAATAAAGAAATTGAAATTATTTATCTACCCCTCTTTGGTCTGTTGACCGACTCTCTCCCATATATATTTAAATTTTTATATCCAATTTTCAAATATTAGTATATCTATATCTATACTAAATTTAATATACTCACACAACATACCAAAACTCACAATAACTCTAAACTATCAACATATATCATTACTATTATATCAAAAATTAAAAATCTATATTGTTTATTCAAGTATAAATCTAAACTTGTATTATTTATCTTATTATTTTTTTAAAAAAAATATGTGTTGGGAACTCGTCTTCTGACATAACAGATAATATTTGACTGATGACTACTAGATTTTTTGAAATTTGAGAGATGTGATAGATACATGGGAAATTAGATTTCTTCTGATACGATAGATAATTTATATATTCATACATAATTTATGTACAAAATATATATATATGAGGAGAGTCGATTAGCAGACCAAAGAAGTAGATATATAATTTCAATCTCTTTAGTAATAATTTCAATAAATATCATTTCTTTTTTTGAAATTATTTTTTTTGCTTTCACTTTTATTTAATAACTATTTGTTAATTTTATTTTTAATTTTTTTTTTGTTATCGGAAACTCGCCATCAGAGATGGCGAGCTCCTACCCATTGAGAAGATGGCGAGTTCTCGATGGTACAACTAACATACATAAAAATCAGTATATTTCGAGAATTAATTTAAAAATTACTGTAAATGAAGAAATAAAAAGAAATTTACAATATCTATATAAAAAAGCCACAAAGTGTTATCAACTAGATTTGTTCACAAACTAGGCTATACTAGAATTGTCCACAAACTATGCTAACTGGCCAGCCAACAGGCTCGACTCGATCGAACTAAACATGAACATGACTTTTGTCAATCCAAATCAACCTAATCCAAATTAATATTTAATAAAAAAATTTTTTATTTAAATTTAATTATAAAATATATAAATATTAAAAAATAATTTTTAAAATTTTTATTAATTATGAAAAGTAAATATAAGCAATCCAAGTGAACTAGATCAAACTACATTTAGGCCTAGACAAAAAATTGGATCGTAACTCGATTAGTAAATACCTTTATCATCGAGGAAGGTTGTTCCTAGAAAACATTGCTGCTAGAAAACACAACTACTAGGGAATATTGTCGTTAAGAAACAATGCTACCAAAGAGGCTGCCTGTAATAGCAAAAAATAAGTATCTACACAAAGTCAAATAAGAGAAATTACAAGAACCATTTTTCTTTTTTGATATAAAAGGAGGCCACAACTTGAGTATAAAAGAATGGGTAACATATGCTCGGACTTCAACTCTAAACCTTTTTGATGACACTTATTAAAGATAATTGTATAATACAATTGAACTAAGTCTGAATTCACCTCAATAATCATTTCAACCAGCAACGGGAGTTAATTGGAATTCAAAATTTTAAGAGGTAAAAGCGAAGCCAATCACCCTCCCACAGTTATAAATACAATCAAGTGGTACAATGCTTATTGCTATTAGAATCAACTTAACTCTCACTTAAATGCACATTATTGCAACTATAATTACAGGAATGAACATGATTCTCTACTAACATATAAAAATTTCTTAACCCACAAACTATGTGATCCTATACAGAAGGGTTGCCGTTAGTCTTCGAGCTCATTATTTATTTGATTACCCTAGGGGCAAGGTGAAGGGAGATGATTAAACAAACTTTCAACTTACTCCATGTTACCTGCTAATGCAGCATCCTGGTGTTCGGCGTCTACTTCTTACTCGACACCTTTGACCTGTATCAGGATATTCCGTAAGCAAGTTGTATGTGGCTAGTTATATTTTGGAAAATCGGTTTGCCAAAAATAAAGATAATATGCTTGTTCTTAAAGATTTATTACGTATATAGTGATATGGCAAAAAAGGGTGATTTGAATGATAAAATTTATCATTTAATTATATTTTTAAATTTTAATCATATTTAAATAAATATGCAATATATAAAATTCATCCTTTTCCATTCCTTAATTCAATGTGCAATAAACATAAAAAAAAAAAATGCAAAACCAATGGTTTTCTTTTTCAAATATCACTGACCTATCCCATTCTCTTCATCCATATTCAGACCAGCAAATGCATTCTGAATAAAGTATAAGAATAGTCATTAGTTATTACCTCAGGGACATAATGCATTAGCATATTCTTAATGTCGGATTTCAATGTGACAGATGAGGAGGCAGCCACTGCATGCTTCCTGCATTTTCAATTTCACTATTCATATGTCTTTGTAAAATTGAGAAACGTTCGATCAATGCTAATTCAAAAAACAAATAAAAGTATATGTAAATATCCAAAAATAATTTAAACCAAAATAAGAATAAAAGGAACTTTACGGATCAAATCTTCGATATTCAATATCCCTACCATTATCTTGCACAGTTGGTCGAATTCGGGTCTCCAGCAATTCGTTGATCATTGCAACTGTTTCAGAGTAATCCTACATCATGCAGCAGCATTGACATGATTTATTCACAGAACTTCACCATTTTACGGTAGTGATTGTAATTAATAAAGATACTGAAAAGAAAAGTAAGGAAACATTCACAGAGACATTCTCCACACTTTTATCTTTATCCTAAAACAATAATCTGAAAGAAATAGATCTTTATCTCAATGCGCTAGCATCATTAGAGCATCTATTTTATTTTTTCAGTCATACAATGTTCAATAACTGATGTTACTATTCTATCCAAATTATATTTTTCCTTCCACATTAGTATGTTCTCAGTTCTTTTCATCTCCAAATATAATTCTCTATTCCTTTCTCCCTCCAGCTTATTCTAAAGATCATAAGGTATGAGAATAAAACACCAAACTCTCGAGGTGAGCATTCGGTCGGCTCGATTTAAAAATATATAAAACCAACAAACATTCCAAAATAACCGAATTGAATGAAATCTACGCAAGAAATTGAGCTAACCATACGGAAATTAATTAGTTCAGTTAGGTCAGTTTTGTCGGTTTGCACCCTTTGTGAGAGCTGTTAGATAATCTTTCGGAGAGCATGCAATGAGAGCAGCCAACAAAGGCAAACAAAAATTAGCCATATAGAAAAAATATACCAACAAATGGCGTGCCTACGATTAAAAAAAATCAGGAACAAAAGAAAGCTCTTGACTGCAGTGTATACTAACTTGGCACCCTAAGGCAAGTACGTATGTCCAGAGCCCACAAAGTCTAAATAATCGCCATAAAGAATGACTTTGGACATGTAAATAAGCAAAAGGACTTAAAGCATAATAAAATAAGAAACAACAGGTTCTTTTAGCAATATGGTAAATAAGCAGCAAATGGAAGCAAGCGTGAAAGTAAAGTGAGGTAGAGGCTGTGAGAGCGTGAGATAGGCTAAGGCCATGAGGTAAATGCAGCAGCCAGTGAGAGACTTAGGGTGAGGTTTTAGGTGTGAGTGAGGTAGAGGTAGCAGGCAGAGTTTGAAACTGAATGAGAAATAAATGAAGATTAATAGGACTACTGATTAAGGTTTTTTTCTGTTTCAAGTTTAAGGTAGGATAATTAGGTTTTGGTTGGATATGGTTTATGGATTGTATAATTATCCGTTGCAATACGGATAGTATAATAATCATTAATGGGTTAGGTTTAACAATGTAAATAAAAATATATAATTTATGTTTTTAATTAAGTGTTCGTTTGATCGGTTCGATTTAGAAAATAAAAAATCACAAATTGATTAGATAAACTTATTTAAACTGATTTGACTAACTAACTTTTATCGAAATCGTTCAAACCAATCAGATCAATTTCGGTCGGTTTAGTCAGCTCAATCGACTATTGATCGGTCTTACAAAAATTATATAAAATCTGATAGGGCAGAAAATTTTATGTAACAACTGATAGAAGAATTAATTATCATGTCTAAGTATTGCAATTGGAAACTTGTTTTTATTAGCTGACATAAATTTTAGACACAAGACCAGCTCAAGCTGAAAAGCAAATGCCTATTTCATAAGATAAACTTATTTAAACCGACTTGACCAATCAACCTCTATCAAAACCAATCAAATTGAGTAACATCAGTTTCAGTTGGTTTAGTCGGTTCAAACGACTACCGCTTAGTCCTACAAAATCTATATGAAATATGATGGGGTAGAAAATTTTATGCAACAATTGCAGAAGAATTAATTATCATGCCTAAATATTGTAATTGGAAACTTCTTTTATTAGCTATGACATAAATTTTAGACATAAGACAAGCTTAAGCAGAAAAGCAAACTCCTATTTCATTAGCCTCTTTTAAAGTTTGAAACCATGATAGTATAGCACAAAAACTTCAAGAGATATTCGTCCATAAAAATCTAAGATACAAGGTAGAAAAAGCAAAAAGTTATGCTAGATTGCACTGTACTATCAACAAGTAGAAATCAATCCTTCTAAAATTTGGAAAAAAAACTTAAGTTAGAAAAATACCTCATGGACAGCAATGTACATGGACAGAGTCTATAAACAATGGCTCCCAAAAGAATAAAACTCCGTAATTGCAGCAAAAGTTTCTGGCTTGAGAAGACCCTAAGAAGCATCATCGAACTTTGTTACAGTGATAAAATCTAATGCAAAGAAAACTCGCGTATACCTGCATTGCAAGGAAACAAGATTCGCTTCATTAATCCAGTCACCAATCAAATAAATGCTAATCTATAATAAGATTGTATATTTAATCTAAGTAATTACAAAAAAAAAAAAACACTTTAATAGAGTTTGAAACATGACTAATAGAAAATAATAGCATTTTTATCCAGCTTTTAGTTTCTAATTCATTTCAAGTATTGCCTTAATCAATTAATGACTCAAAAGTAGTTCAAAAATTTGGTTGCCATCGAAGCAAGAAAAATGAATCCACGTTGTTTCTGTCACCTTGTGCTCGTCTTTAAAACTTTAGACGATCCGAAGGGTATGACGTGCTTGATTTAAAAATAAATGATGGTTGGTTGTGATCGAGCCTTTGAGTTATCCCATGATCTAGATTTAGATTAGGCATAATAATGGGGAGGAGAAGGAAGAGACCATTGGGGTGAATCACTTATTCAATTAGTCTCGAATAGCCACCACAAAGTGGCCATAGACTTCGAGTTACCACCGATCATTTTAGGCTAGGCAAAATCAAATGCTTATTAAAAACAATATTTTGAGTTACAAAACTCAAAACATAGATTTAAAGATCTATAAAGCTTAGAAATTTTTTGGTTGAGTTTGAGAGTTGGTTACGCTCGAAGAAGGATTAGCATCCCTACGATGCTCGAAATCGGTACCTGCTAACTATGTCTCACTTTAGTCTTGGTTAACTCGGTTCCATTTAGTCTTTATTTAGATATAATCCTCTTAAATGCATGAAGTTTTGGAGGAAATAGAAATATGAGCTTTTAAAGAAAAATAGATCACCTACGCACTTAGGAGATATGAGGAACATAAGGTTTTTTGTGAAAATAATGTTCGGATTGGATTTTAAAAAAATTAAAATGTTTCGTATTAGGCATTAGAGCGATACCAATACTGAACATTGCCTTGTAAACTTTATTAAAAAAACAAATTTTAAACATGAATGCACGATAATCATTACAAAAGGAAAGATGTTACTAAGGCAGAAAAAGAGAAATATAATAATATCATAAACAAGCAATCATAAAGAAAATAACGTGAAAAGAAGGGACAATCGAAATGTATCTCATAATTGCCTTCGACTATTGAAGAATACTAGGGTGACAATTTTAAAGACAAGTCTAGATTCACTAGCAATTTAAGGGTCAAAGATGATTTTAATCAGATCAGTCTGAGGCATCCGAAATAAAAAAAATTTTGGATTTCTAAGGTAAAGCTGGGTTAGAGTATCCTCTCAGAGAGGTAGGTTAGAGTATCCCCAAAGATAGAGTTAGAAAAATATTTAGGAATAAAGAGAAAATTTGAATCTTTAATTAAAAATGACGTTATATTATCCCCTTGGAGTAATAGAGTTAGAGTATCCCTAAAGATAGAGTTAGGAAAATATTTAGGAATAAAAAGAAAATTTAGATTTTTAATTAAAAATGAGGTTGGAATGTCCCCTCGAAGCAATAGAGTTAGAGCATCTCTACTAGCAAAAATTTTAATATGAAATCATTTTTTTTATTTTTGTATTTTAACCTTGATCCGAGTCAAAAGAGGCTGGTGTTGTGAGGGAACCAATCGGATGTATTTTGAGACATTCGAATGTCTCGATAAAAGAAGATATGAAAATTAAGTTAAAACTACAAGATAGCATCATGTCATATCCATTCTTGAATTTTTTTTAAATTGGATTCGAAGGCTTTAGAGGGTAAAGGAGGTACCATTTGATTGATAAGGTTTAATATAAAAATATTTCAAAAATCTAGAAAATCACTTTCTTTGTAGAATTAATTTTTGAAGTTTAAGTCTGTCACGACACTGATAGCATGTACAAGGAAAAGGGCATGATAGAATTTGGAAAATCATTCTAAGCTTATCAGTTTAGCATCATGTGTTTGCCATTCTCCCTTCAGTTGGTAAATGATGAAAGCTGAATCTTGGAATGCTTGTAGTGTTCGAACACCCTTTTCGATAGCTGCTTGGAGTCCTATGATGTAGGCCTTATATTCATCTATGTTATTGGTGCAATCAAAGTTTAATTTGGTTGTGAAAGGATAATGATTTCCTTCAGGCTTCCATACCAGTGCATTTGAAGCTTCATCAAAGTACATTTTTCACAATGAACTATACTTGACAGTATTCTCTGCCTTAGATATGCACATCAAGTCTTCATCAAAAAACTTAAAGTCTAAGGGTTGGTCGTTATCTGTGGCTCGACTTGGCAAAAAGTCTACTATTGCATTACTTTTAACGGTTTCTGGTTCACATACACGATATTGTACTCAAAAAACATAACTTGCCATCTAGTTAACCTCCTAGACAAGGCGAGAGCTTCACATAAATACCTGATGGGATTAAGCTTAGCGATTAGCCATGTAGTGTGGTACAATATGTATTACTTTAACCTCAAGCTATCCAGGCTAAAGTACAACATAGCTTCTCTATGAATGAATAATTATTTTCATATTCTATAAATTTCTTGCTCAAGTAATAGATAGCCTGTTCCTTCTTTCCTAATTCCTCATGTTGTCCTAATACACAGCCTGTCGACTTATCTAGAATTTATAGATGTAGGATTAGCGACCGGCCATGCACTACTGGCACAGGTACTATAGGATTCGAAAGGTAATGTTTGGCTTTATCAAAAGCTTCTTGGCATTCTTGATTCCATTATTTGAGATTTTATTAGTCAACTGAGGTATGGATCGGGCTATGTAGTTTAGTTTTCCCAAGAAACTTCTCACTTCCTTTTGACTTCGAGGTGGTGGCAGATTTTGAATGGCCTTAACCTTATCAGGATCAACCTCTATTCCTTTTTCAATCATAATGAAACCTAATAGTTTACCGAATGTGGCTTCTAATGTGCATTCAGTAAGATTTAGCTTGAACTTGTATTTACATAGCCTCTTGAAAAGTTTTCGCAAATTGGCCACACGTTCACTCTCTTTTGGTGACTTGGTTATCATATCATCCATATAGGCCTTAATTTCCTTATGCATGAGCTTATGGAACAATGTTACCATCACTTTTAGGTAAGTTACCCCAGTGTTCTTGAGCCCAAAGGGTATCACTTTGTAGCATAAAGTGCCTTACATGGTTAAAAATGTGGTTTTTTCCATGTTTTCAGCTGCCATTTTGATTTGGTTATATCCCAAAAACCCATCTATGAAGGAAAATAATGTTTTTGGCAGTATTATCTACTAGGGTGTCTATGTGAGGTAAATGGAAATTATTTTTAGGCTGGCTCAGTTTAGATCCCTATAACTATACATATTCGCACTTTACCATCCTTCTTAAGAATTGAAACTATATTAGCTACCCATTCAGGATATATAGCTACTTTAGAATCCTGTTTCAAATTGTTTCTTCACTTCTTCTTTGATGTTTAGAAGCATTTGAGGTTTCATCCTTCTTAGCTTTTGTTGTATGAGCTTACACTCGAGTTTAAGTGGGAGTTTATGTACCACAATGTTGGTATCTATCTAGGCATGTATTGGTAGAACCAGGCAAACACATCTTGATATTCTTGGAGGAAACTTATTAGTTTAGCTTAAGTTGATGGTTTTACAGAAGTTCCAATTTTGACTTCTTTCTTTTCTTCTCCTGTTCCAAGGTTTATGGTTTCAATAGGTTCTTCATGATGTAATATTTATTTTTCTTCCTGTTCAACTAGTTTCAATAGGTCTAGAGAAATGGGGTTCTCTTCAGAATTTTTTTCAGATTCGACCTCACTAGCATAAATCGATTGCTCAAAATTGATTTTTGAAGTTTTAGTATGACCATTCATGTCACCTTTTTCGAGGTGCCTGAAAATATGAGAAAAGAACAACATAGGTGGAAAAATATGTAAAGAAAGATCTGAGGTTGACAGAACTATCAACAAAAAGAATGAAATACATAATGCTTAGTCATTTTCATTGATAATACTTAATCAAATATGCCCATACAAAGGATCCTACAATGCTTTTAGGCGAGAACATGTAGGTTTAGTTCATAGCATTAGTTTAAAATAGACTTAAATAGTACAGGAATCTTAGTCTCAGTCCAAACATTTGGAATAAATCTTGAAGGGCACAGACTGGTCTCTGGACTTCTGGTTGACATCTCTAGCTTATCAATTGCATTGATGGAGAATTCCTTAAATGCCTTGTTCAATATAAGCACAGCATTAGCGGAGCCAGTATTTATATGTCACTTTAGGCAAAAACTTTCCCGAAGTGGTGGGAATATATTTGGCTCATCTTCAATGTCTCATCCTAACAAATAGCTATCTTCTTCGTTTTTTCTGAGCTTATTCTCTTTTTTGCTGCGCATTAGGCTTGAATCCTAGCCCCTTTTTTTGTCAATCTGGCTGACAATTTTTAACACTTTAACAATCTCTCAAAGGTGTTTTTCGAATCCCCATTTCATCTTGGGCATCTTTACTGATAGTCAATTTCAAACCCATATGAGTACTCTTTAATAGGTGAGGCTGAACTATTAGCAAACCTTCCTAGACATAAGTAGCATTAAAAAAAAATCAAAAGATTGGAACAAAGATTCTAGGATATCTTCGTCAAGTTCGGGATATGGGGTGTCAGTTGAGGTAGCTGCAATGATATCTTTTTCTCCTCTGATATTGACAACTCTGTTCTCGATGATGAATTTTATCTTTTAGTGCAAAGATGATGGTACTACCCTAGCAGAGTGAATCCAAGGCTTTCCCAATAAGTAATTGTAAAATGGAGTAATGTCCATCACATGAAAGTCAACTTCGTATGTACATAGGTCAATTTAAAGTGGAATAGTGATGTTCCTTAGAAATGTTCTGGCAAGTTTCATCGAACGCTGGGACAATCGTACGACTATTCTGGATATAAGATGCGTCAATGGAAAGCTTGTTCAAGCATGACATGGGTATTACATTCAAAATTGACTGTTATCGATAAGCAACTTGGGCAACTTGGTGCCTTTACAATACGTTGTGATATGAAGGGCTTTGTAGTTTCCTCTTTCTTTGTGTAGGATTTCATCATCGCTGAAAGATATGTAATTATCAGTAGTGATATTGCTCACTAATCCATCCAACTATCCTATTAAATGTCGAGAGGGACATAGGCCTCATTCAAAACTTTGAGAAGGGCATTCCCGTGAGGTTCAGAATTCAACAACAGTGATAACACATATCTTGGCGAGTTGCTTGTTCAATTGATCGACGATGTTGTATTCACTGTGTTTGATGAACTTAAGGAATTTTGTAGGTTTTTTCTCATTTACTTGCTCCTTGAAGACTATTAAATCTAAGTTTTTGATTGTATATTTCAGTGCTTAAGGAATAGAACTAGTATTTTCTTATTGAGTTTCACTTTTTGATGCTACTAGGGCATAATATCTACTACTCTGACTTACGTGACTTACTGTTAAAAGGTCCACGCTCGCTACTTGTTGACTAGATTCCTCGATGATTAAGGTTTTGTTTTCATAGTTCCAAGGAACTGTCTTATTGTCCTTATAAGGGAAAAGAAATGGAAGTTAAATAATCATCTTTGGCATTGGCTGAATAGGGCTTTGACTTTTGGTCGATTATTATACAAGATTAATGACTTTTCAACCCCATAAAGAGGATTGCCTTTTTCTTTTTCTACAGTGTTTATAGACGTTGTTGCAATTACAAACTCGATATACGAGGTTTTCTTTTCATCATAGAATTTGATGCAACCTTTATTCATCATCCTTTAAACCATAGCATAAAACTTTTTGCATGTTTGAAGAGTGTGGTTGTAAACAGTATGGAAATCACAAAAGTCATCAATTTTTTTCTCTACTTTCTTGGCTGCATTAAGTAGCTTAGCTTGGACCAGGATTTGCCAAACTGAATTTATTGGCATTCTAACTTTTTTTATGTTTTCTATAACCTCGTAGTTTTCTTTAATGACCATCAGCATGAGTTTAAGACAAACTAGCTTCAGTGCCAGATTTTAGTTGCTGACTAGCCTTTATTTTTCTTTTCTTTTTGCCTTTGCAGATATATTTTCTACCCAATTCTTTTTCATGGCCTTATCGATCATCCTATAAAGCATGACTACATTGGCGCAGCTCTTTAAGAATCTTTTCGCTACCTTTTCGTAATAAAGGGCTTGCAACGTGCCAATGAATCCAACAATCATTTCTTTTTCCATCAATAAGGGATGAATCTGGGTAGCCTCTTTTATCCATCTCGAAGCATGCTGCCTAAAACTTTTATTTGCTCTGTTTTTTCATGCCCATAAGAGATAGGTAACTTAAGATCCAATCATCGGTAGGTCTTTGCTCATTCGTGGCATTAATACTTGATTAATGTGTTCATCCCTTTCCTTATAAAACTCAATCTCGGACCGATCCATCATCCCTTAGACTATTTCTAAGAATGGCAAGCAATATTGCAAATCGTGTCCTTAATCACAGTAGCAGTAGGATGTTTCAGTGGCATTCCTTCTCTGATTTGTATCATATGTTACTATTCTAATTTTCATAAAAACTTGCCAAACCTTGTTCATTGGGGTTTTAACTTTTCCAATAATTCTTTTAACCTAACAACCTTTTCCATTGGCTATTGCATTCGCTCTCAGTTCAGCATGATTAGGGAGTGGATTGACTCCAACATTTGGTCCAGGCCCTTGGTCTACCTTGATCACTCTTTTTTTTCTAGTAAACCTTGCACCTTTCTTTTAAATGAAGTGCAATTCATAATAGAATGGCCTTGTGCTCTAGTGTGATATTCACAATAAGCATTCTTATCATAGCATTTGAGGTATACTGGTGATCTTGGGTTCGTGAATACTAGGGCCACCAGTTTACCTGCCAATAAGCAAGAGTAAATATTTTTATAGGAGTAACATAGTGGTTTAAAGTGCTTTCTTTCTTAGGGTGCTTGTTAATTGTTTGAAGCTCTCGTGTTATTCATGTTGCAAGGTTGTGCACTTTGGGTTATGTTTTGAGTAAGATATGGTACAAAGTTCATTATTGAGCAAATCTAGCGGTATGAACTAATTGTTGTGTAAAGGAGTAAGAATTAAGACTTGTATTCAACATGTTCGAGAGGACATATGTTATGCTGGATGTAGACTTCGATTAAAATTGGCACGATTTTTGCCAACAACATTCACCTCCTTCTCTTTACCTCTAGTTATTGTTTTCTTGATTGATCCAGAAGATTCCCCAATGGATATCCTGTCACTTTTGATGGCATTCTCAATCATTTCACCTGATATAACCATATCGGTAAAATTTTTTGTGGCACTTCCTACTAGCCATTTGTAGTAAAGAGCTAATAGGGTACAACAAACATGATCATCATTTTTTTCAGTTAAAAGAGGGTGAACTTATGTTCCCTTCTCTTTCTATCTCTAAGCATATTGCTTAATACCCTCAGAAGATTTTTTTTCCATGTTCATAAGGAAAAGGTGATTCAAAGCCTAGTGAGACACATGCTTATATTGTTCAAGGAATGCGCGTGCCAAATCAACCCATGTTTGAATTCTTGCAGGATCAAGCCCTATACACCATCAGAGAGCTACCTTAGTCAAATTATCCTGGAAGCAGTGGATCAATAGTTTGATGTTCTCTTTATACACTATCATTTTTTGATAGTACATGCAAAGATGGGTAGTGGGGTCAATAGTTTCATTGTATTTTTTAATATTAGACACTTTAAACTTGGCCGAGATAGCAAGACTCGAAACCAGCCTTAATGATTTTACATCTATGATTACAAATTTATTACTTCTTTCGATAGCTCGAAGACACTTCTCAAGTGATTGATACTTGTCTAAGTCCTCATCATTTTCTAAGGGCCTTTTTACTTTCTCTTGCTCTATTTGCTCGTCAAGGGCCAAGACTATAGGCCTTACCGATGAAAAGCCTGTGTCTTAAAATCCTTATTGTAGGATTGATGTAATTGTATGGCTAGGTTGGTGGGATGTTTGTTGCTGGAGGATGCTACCCATGCAATGCCCATTCTTGAGCATTGGGGCTTTAGTACCACCATTCAAATTGCTTTCAGAATTGACAAGTACTTTTCCCACCTCGGCTATGCTTATTTGTTCTTTTTTCTTCAAC
Source organism: Adansonia gregorii (assembly GCA_038382025.1). Lineage (NCBI taxonomy): Eukaryota > Viridiplantae > Streptophyta > Magnoliopsida > Malvales > Malvaceae > Adansonia > Adansonia gregorii. Next base: position 25,614,178 of record JBBYHO010000015.1, on the reverse strand, counting down.
GCATCAGACAGTAGCTTGTTTGTTTGGTAATTTGAGCTTGGATTTCCTCATTCTTATGGAGTGATTACTCTTGAGACTCTTTATACATAAGTTTAAATCTTTCAATGTAGGCCTGGTGATCATTTTTCATTGCTTTTTGATGATTATGAGTGTTGTACCGATGGCAAACTATAGGTTTCATGTTTTAGATCACCTTCACTTTAAATTATTATTGGATTAGGCTTTTATGATATGTTCATGCATACTTTTGATGCAATGGGAGTGAATATCTGATCATGAATGAATTAAATAATGAAAGAATTAGGTTGGTCATGCAAATGCAAAAAAGATTAAGGGGTAGCTCCACTAATTGCGCCTTTTATCAAAGTAACAAAATGTCCCGATTAAATATGATACATTCAAAAATGCTCGACATAGTTACATTACCTAATTACATGGTTCAAGAAATACAACAAGGGTTAGTCATGGGCTCAAGTGGGTAAGATATCACGTGTTAGGGATCAGGCTGCACCAATTATGTTCTTAGCCTTTAATTGAGCTACTTGAATTTGCTTTGCAAGATGATGATGATGGTCCTAATAGTTTTGGTGTACGTGATCAACCACTTAAAGCCATTCTAGCTCCCGCTATTCGAGAGGCTCTCACTAATGCATTGACTTGTCTTGGTGAGCTTGAAGAGAATGCTCTAAATCTTGAATCTTGAGTGTTAGAGCTCCATTCAACCTGGTTTGCTTTCAAATCCTGGACTGGATCTCTAATTGTTCATTCTTTTTTTGGTAAGTTGATGTAAGAGCTTGGAATCTAATAAGCTTTTCCCTATTAACCCTAGCCTTTTCTCTCCATTGATGTAGTTCTTTCTTAAGAGTAGTAATTTTTATCCTTTACTCGATCGATGACTTTCCAAGTTTCTAAGACTTTCTAGTTTTGTTAAGGGCCACATAGTTTTTTTTTTCAAACTCTCGAGATCCTTATTGAGTTGGCTTTTCTCCTTGACAGCCCTGTTCACCTCGTCATCTCAGAGATAAAGGTCTATTTTCAATTGACTATTTTCCTCCTTTAATCGACTAATCTCTTTAGCAAAGGTTGGCCTTTCTTGTAACTCTCGCTTGGGCAATTCAATCTTAAAAGGAAATTTGTCAACTGATATTTGTGATGTCCCAATAATAGACAGGGGCAAGGCGTCATTAATACGATGGATCCTTTATTCATCATATCCTGAGGTCATACTGCTCCCTCTCCAATATCTCTCCATGTAGCAGGTTTGTTTCCATGCATGAAAGGTTTGCTGGACTTTTGACTTGTAAGCAAGCTCACCATAGTCAAAATTCCACAACTTTAGGTCTTGGACGAAATGGGATAAATTAACGGCATTGAAATTGTCAAAGGACTAAAAGGGGTGCATAGCTAGTACTTCCCCATAATTCGATGAACGGCGCACAACTATAATCTCTGCACTGGTGTATAACCGTTTATAGGGAAAACCAAAAGGCCTTCCATGTTACCTCCTCCCTCTTGAGGTTTCGAAATTCCTAGACCCATTGCTCTTCAGATTTGCCTTGAGGCTATTCATTCCTAAGTACCTTGGAAATAGGGCTAAAGTTAAGTAAAAAGAAATAAGACGTCCCACTTTCTTTGAGGCCAAAGTGATTGACGAGCCAAATGTGAAGGAATGATGCATATTTGATGAATAAGCCCGTACCTTTTTTCTTACAAAAATTAAGTGCTCGAATAGTTTTAGTGATGATGGCTGATGTGAAATTGATGTTGTAGCACAAACGAGAAAAGACATCTGTTATCGTAGCTTCAAGATAGCCTAGTGTCTTTAGGAATACAACCAAACCATATATTGCTATTGCATTTTTCAAACTTGTCCATAAGATACATTCACTGTTTCCCTTTGTTTTGATATGACTCTCAATCCAAGACTGCGCTACCTCAAGGATTTGAGCTAATCTTTTCTTAAAAGTTGGAAGGTTCAATGCTTTGCAATATATCCCATCAACCTTTGCTCTCTCAATGTTGAGTAATGAAGTGTATTCATCAACTATAGGGACCCAATCTTTATAATTGAAAGTGAAACATCGGTATGCTAGATTCTAAAACTGTAATGCTGTTCGCAATAAACCAATAACCAAATAAACTTAGAGCAAAAGAGCAATATCTCCGTATCTCTTAGTGAATAATTCTCTTTCGGTATTATCCTAATTGGTCCATATAATCCTCAGATCTTGCCAATCATTTACCCTATTTTGATCTTTTCATGCACTATTGAGACATACCCTGATTTAAAGACGTCGCCATCTTCATGTTGTCGGCGTTCTGACCATGCTCAGACTTCTTCAAAAAACTTTAGCTCTGAAATGGACTCTTGCTCCATGACAGACACCCCTTTATGAACACTAAACCATTAATCAATTATCCCATGGTGATAGTGATTATGATGAAATAATGCATGGTGAAAAACAAAAGCAAAAAGGGAATGAGTTAGTAAGGAATATGAAATAACAAGTAAAAGATAAAGACAATAAAGAATAGCAACAAAAACGTATCACAAAATTTGCCTTGAAAATAAGCGGTACGATGCTTAGGGGCAGACATGATGATCATGAATATTGAGGTATTAAATGGGCAGTATACCGGTGTATCCGCTTGAAAATTGTCTCTTCACGAAGTAACATGATACCTCACCAGGACAAAGATTGACCGTTTAAACGGTGACATTTGTTCATAACCATCTATGTTAAGTACATGCTAAGCCATCGTTTGGGTAGCATGGCAGCTTATTTTGGTCAGATATAACCATTTTAGGATGGCATACAGGTAACGACATTCTTTTGGCCTTACCCACTTATTAAAGATGATTTGCCATCAAACGTAACGACATATCCTAAAGGAAGGAGCATGATAATAAAACTGACAAATACAAATGAAAATGTTCACTCATCATTATCCATATAACTATGGTATATAGGAGCAAAGGTAAGAAATATTTCCTTGAGTGATCCTACTATTTGGTTTAATCTAGCAGCATTAGATATGGTTTAACATGGTTTCACTTGTAGGTTCATTATATAGGTTTAAATTGATGCCTATTTCAGTATCCGAATCACTCTTCCATTCGGTAAGAACAGTAGAGTCACCTCAATCCTAGGCCTATCACAAGTTTTTCAGAACGGGTTCGATCCGTGGATGTATTTTCCTATGCAAATACGAAAGGGTACTCATGAGAGACATAGGTAATTTACATCCTGGAAAGTGTTGTCGTGCTTATGCGGAGGGTTACTCACGAAGGTGAATGGCTCACTTCCTTTTAATAATTAAGATGCTAACCGCACCATGGTGTTTGCTAGGAGTCTAGTGCAAATGTAAGTGCACGGTGTGTGCTAAGTGTCGCAACGTACCCCGAGGTGGATCCTCACAGATCTAAGAGTGTGTACGACTTAAAATATTTTCTTGACTTGAAAAATATCTTCTCGACTAAGATTATTCTTTGGCGATGTGATAAGAACGAGAATGTACAGATTCTTGACTTATTATACAGTGAGGGGGACCATAAGACGAACCACTCATCTTATTGGTCTCGTATGACCATCACAAAATGGCCAACGCTTAGAGTCGCCACCGATCATTTCGGGCTAGG
>JBBYHO010000015.1:25585672-25606183 GCA_038382025.1 Adansonia gregorii | reverse complement strand
AACACAAGCTAATTAAGCTTAAGTTTTAGTTATATCAAAACTGAGATTAATTCAAAGCTAATATAGCTAACAAGATTGAGACATGTTTTTCGACTCAATGAGAGGCAATTGAGATTGCTTGGAGACATTCGAATGTCTTAAAGTAGTACTTATCGAAAAATTAATTAATTTCAGTTAGAGCTAAAAACAAGAGATAGTGTTACGCTATCTCCCTTTCCAATTTTATTTGGACAAATTCAAAGGTTTTAGAGGTTGGATGAGGTACTATTGGAAAAAATGACTCGATAAGGTTTAATGTAAAAATATTTCAAAAATCCTAAAAAATTGCCTTTTGGGTGGAAATAATTTTGAAGTTGGGTCAAGTTCAATATTGACAGCACATGCAAGGGAAAAGGTGCAGTGAACTTTGAAAAATCATTCCTAACTCATTCGAAATCATTAAATGACAAACAATACCTTTCTATAATGGGAATTTCACAAACCTTTTTAAAAAATATATTTAAAAATTTTGAAAAAAATCATCTAATGGGCCAAAATGGCCTAAACAAAATGTAAATGGCTGATTTGAGGGGTTCTAAACAATATTGGTTTAAAAAAGCATATCTACCTCATCCAGAATGAATTAAGGGAAAACAAGATACTGTTGGAAAGGAAATTCGATCCCCTTTTAGTGAAATGTCAAAAAATTCATGAAATAGTTTATGGTTTGAAAATGATTTTTCATTTCATGGCCATTATGTTGTTAGGGTAGAATAAGGGAGTTTTAAGGGCTTTTTTTTTGTTTTCTTAGGACTAAACTCAGGGCACGGACATTGAATGTTCGTATAGGGAGGAATAAGTGACATGGGCTTCATAGGTTCATTTACACAATCAAATAATAGTTTAGGATGATAAAACAACCCATTGACCACATCACAAACACAAAGACTCTATAGGCAAAAGGATCACGACACAAACAACTTTGAATAATAAAACAAGAAAAAAATATTTAGTCTTAATAAGCCTTGAATCCAAACATGAAAAACTTGCTTTATCCTTAAGATTGGAAGACCAATGAATAAAAAACCTTAAATCCATGTCAATCCTCATTTATTGAGGTTAACATAGCCTTAACTTAGGGGATTTTTCAATAAAATAGATTTCTAACAAGCAACAAACAAGCGTTTTGACAAACATGTGATGAACTAAAGATGATATTCATGACAATAAAAATGGCAGGCATGTTCGAATATGTAAAAAGGATATTATAGCATGAAAATAATGAAAATTTGTGGAGAGATAAGCATAAGAATACATGAAGATGTTTGTTAAATGCATTACATTAAGAATATTGCCATGGAGATGGTATAAACATGCTTGAATAAAGGGGAAGAGCTTGCGGGAATTCCAAGGCAGCATCAAAACATACTTTCAAAATGAAACAAGCACATAAATATGGAAGAACATGGTAGAGAGGTCAACAAAGCATCAAAGATCCTAAGTCTACCATAACCAAGACCACAAGATGGATGAAAAACTAAAGATAGGTTCATGGTCAACATGTTAAAGTTCACTAGAATGATAAAAATGCAAAGACAAGTAAATGAAGAGAGAAATGATAAAAGATATACCGCAAAAGCTTTGAGAACCTTGCTGATAAATGTTGAACATAACAAATTTTTAATCTTATAGCTCACTTTTCAGCCTTCCCTTGCTGTGATTTCAACAAGAAAAGCTAGCTAAGAATGAGCTTGAAGGCTTTTATTGTAGTGGAGGGGTGTTTTGTGAGGAATGGTGATGGTTTTGAGGGTTTTAAGGTTTTTTCAGAGGGGCTGAGGGAAACCTACGGGAATGAACATTTTCTAAGTATGAAAGCTGATGTAAATATGTGCAAAAGTCTCTTTGGCTGAGCTTATAACATATTTTATTTAGGATTCAATCTCAACCATCAAAAACCTAACAAAGGTAAAGCATTTAGGACATTTAAAGTGTACTATATGATAAGTCATTATACCGAGGAGCAACCTTTCAACATTTGATTTGTTAAGGTACAGCTCTGATAGCTATAACAAACTATTCATGATCTGATATGTTGAGCAAGGTTAAGCTTGCCCTTTATCAATCCGCATTATAGCATGAAATGCCTTTGCAAAAGGCTTAATGGACCATTCAAAAATGTTCTAACCCAATGTTTAAAGCCCAAAAATGAAGTCCATATGATTTTTAGGAAGTTAAATTTGATATTGGATTTTTTTAGAGCGAAAGTCGTGACCAAATTCGTGTTTCAATGTCATAGTGCAAAAGGGTGAAAATGACATGAATTGGGCAAAATACAAAGGGTGTATCGATACACTGCATATTATATCAATACATCCTGGCAAAAACCAAAAATGTATCAATGCAATAAAGATTATATGGATACAATAAAGATTGCATTGATATTGGCCAAAAATCAAATTTTAGCCATGACATAACCTTATGTCGATACATTTAGCTCACGCATTGATACATAGACTCATGTATCATACATTCCCCTCTTGTATCGATACAAACAAAGGAATTTTGAATCTTGGTGATGTGAATACCTTGTATTGATACATATAAGCAATGTATCGATACATGCAAGAAAAATGTAGATTTTTCTCACCTTAGCTGGAAATTATGGGTGAATAATCTATTATTGATTAAATGACCTTGATAACACCTCAAATAATGATCTCTAATGCCTTGAAAATAAACTTAGACAAAATGGGGTATCTACATACAATAATTGGAATTTATTTCAATAATAATTGAGAAGTCTTCTATACTTAAATCTTATTTGTGCTTAAATGATTACAAATGAATACATGAAATTTGAATTATGAATGTACTTCAATGTCCATATATTTCTTTAACAATTGGTATACATGTCCTTAATTGCTTCATGACTTTGTATATCTTATATGATTTCTTACTTGACTTAGCACCCCTAGCTTTGAATTAATCTACATTTTTTATTAGCAAAAAGTGAGAAAATTTTAGGGTTTATTTTGTTTGTTTTAATTGAATATCTATATGAAAGCAAATAGGAGGGAGAATTCTTTCATTTGTGTTTATAATGTTGTATCTCATACACATGAAATGATTTATGTCAGTTTATAATATTATGGCTAAATATTACCTAGTTTGCCTTTGCTAAGCTTTTGCAAAAGCATTTTATAAAACGTTCATGTCTTTAAATAATGCTTTTATTAAAGGAAAGTTTTGTTGAAAATATTTAAATGTTTAAGGGGAAGTTTTTATAAGCAAATTCATCTTAAGTTTTGTCATATCAAAAAAAGGGGAGATTTTTAGCTTTATTAGCTTTGAATTAATCTTGATTTTGATATAATGAAAACTTAAGTTTAATTAATTACATGTTTTCAAGTTAATATTTCAACTTAGTTTTCTTCCTTAAATTATTTAAAACTTCCTATTTACTAAAGAAGGATGTTTCAAATATATATCGATATTCAGAATATATATGACACTTGTTTTAGTAAGTTATAAGGCACGAAAAATCATTTTATAAGGTGTTTTTAATGTATTATTGATCTAATGCATGTTAGTATTGGTACAAAGTGTAAACCCCCATAAATATCGATAAACTAGCTCAAGCATCATACACAATGTTGAGCATCAAAACAAACCCCCATAAGTATTGATACAATACTTGGCAATAGCTAAGGTTTACATAAAACCCTCATTTGTCTTGATACAAATAATCCTTGTATCAATACAATAGGCTAACTATCGATATAAGTGTTCTTTGTATCGATACTAGGCCTTGAAAATTTACCAAGTCTCAAGACTTATAATGCTGTATTGATACCAAGCTTTAAAATAGGCAAGAATTTTAAACCTATATCGATACCACACCATAGGTCTCCAAACTAGAAAAGCGTATTTCAATGATAGCTAGAATTTATGAAGCTTCAACAGCTCTAAACCTTATTCAAACATTACCAACAACCATATTGAAGGTCAAGGATATAAATAAGCCTCACCAACACTTTTAAAAGTAGAGAATCATGAAGGGAAAGAGCATATAGCCATATCATTCATCTCTTTAAGCTTAATGGTAGTACTTTCATTGTATAAGATTAATTCTTCCTATCATTTGTGTACTCCTTTTATTATATCTTTGTAATCATCTATCCTAGAGCTTAAACTTGTAAACACCAAATCTTTTATAGGTCTTATTTGTTTAAACCCAAAAACTTTTATAAAAAAAAAGAGTTTACTACCTTACCCATTAAAAAGTAGAGAGATTACTATATTATCCTAAAAAGATAAAGAGGTTCCTATTTAGCCTTAAAAGATAGAAAGATTGCTATCTTAGCAGTGAAAGACAAAGAGGTTACTATTTCGGCCTTGAAAGATAGAAAGGTTTCCACTTAGCCTTTAAAAGTAAGGAAAAGGTTCTATCTCAGCCATAAAAGATAAGGAAGAGGTTTCTATATTGTCCTTGAAAGATAGGGAGTTGTAAAGATTATACCTTGTCTTTAGAAGGTAATCAATTCAAGTTAGTGAATTTAAAATTCCTCGATAAGTGAGGCCAAGGGAGAAGACATAGGAAAGTGAGGCTAAACCTCTATGAATCATCATATTTGTTTCTCTATCCCTTGCTCATTTATCTTGTTCATTTCACTATCTTATAACTCCAAGGTGTTCATTGTTTAAGATTTCTCAACTTGCATATTCAAAATTTTAATTCAAAAAGCATTTTAGGAAATCAATTCACCCCTTCTTGATTTCCATCACCACATTTAAGGTTTAATAGATTTTTATCTAGACTAGGAGAGTTTTATTTTAATCTAATTACTTTTTATTAAAATCATTAAAGGGCATTGGCCTTAGGGTTTATGTGTGATGATCTATTCTTTAAGGTTTCATGAAATTTTTCCTAAAAGAAAAAATCAAGAACCCTAATCAACCAAACCCTAAGATTACAACCTTTAATTCTTACCTCCTTAATTGCTTGTTTTCTTGTTACTATAATCATAAACCATTCTTGGTTATTCTTTTTGAGTAAAAACTAGTACCTATGCCTCTTGTTTAAAATTAAGAGATCTTCTAGCTGGCACTAGAGAAACGTCAAATCTTGAGAAAATCCCAACTGCTAAGCACGTGGATTATTGCTGGAGGAATATGCTTGAGTTGCTTATGATCTGGAAAATGCTTAGATGTGATCTTTCTTGGTGTAATCTTCTTACAGGATTGTTTCCTTCAAAACTATGAGTCTCTGAAGAGGTAAGGTCTTGTTTCTTGTAAATTTTTGTAATCACATGTGTATCATGAATCAAAAATCCTATGGCATTTGATAGTGTCTTTGTAACTTATTTTCCACGATGCCTATGTATTTTGTAAATCTTGTAAGCTTTTATTTAATAAACATGAATGATCTATTGAGCATAAGGTCAGATATATGAATACAATTCACTTCATAAGAGACCCAAATCCAACATATCCATTAAATCAGTGTATTAATATATCATTAATTATATACTTTCTTAGAACTACTTGACTTTAAAATATAAATTCTTCAATCATATATTTTTAATAAATGTTACCTTATTTTTTCCATCAATATCCATTCTTTGACTTTTAAACTTTTCTATTTCAATTTTTTGTTGAAATTTTTGAGTTGCTATTTACTTTATAAAAGAATCCTTTTCCTCAATAGGCAAAATTTTCCATTTTACTCTAGTTTGGGCCTACAAGGAAAACAACTCGTTAATAAGTTCCTGCTTAGATTACAATGAAAAATCAAATCTAAATAGAATAACAAAACGAAAAAAAAAAAAAAAACTTACCTACATGGTCATCCTTATTTTAACATCACTAGTTAACTTACGGTAATTAATACTGTATAAAGAAAAAAAAATATAAACAATTAACTCTCATTTTTTAAATCCAAATGTAACACCTTAAGATCTAATGTTTTTATATGCTCATTTCTATGTCTAATAAATTGTACTTACAAATAACTACACAATTACTTACTAGTAATTATATAAATAAAATTTATTAGTGATGTAATTTCTCATTACTAATAATTATTAGTAAAAGAGATTGGAATTGAGGAGCAAAGAAAACTTTCTTTGCTAATTGTTACAAAATTTCAACTTAAATTATTATTTGATAATTAAAAGAATTTTTTTATTTAAATTTGATTATTAAAAATAAATAAATATTTATATAAAATAATTTTTAATTCTTAATTAATATTTAAATAGTAATTTAAACCTTCATGTGGTACCGGACTATGTCCGATTAGGGCTTAGACAAGAAATCTAAAAAAAAAAAAAATTTGACCTACACCCCAGCTTGACCCACGGATACCTTTAGACTAAAGCTTGAAGGACAATGTGTAGCCATCAAAACCTCTAAAAGACTAGTGGTAGATATCTTATCGATATCAATCATACCAATCGCTATGTATCAATTTTTTCAGGTAAATAATAAGGTACTAGTAACATGTACCATTTCGATTTTTGTACCCATCTATAATGACTTTAATGCTTGTATCAGCCTATATCGACCAATCTATTTAGTACCGGTATGTGTCAACCTGCACAAGATTTTGGTTTTTAAAAATATATTTTTAAATTTCACTTATTTGATTTTTTACGACTAATTTTTAATTTTTTTCTTTTTTTACTTTTGTAATAATAATATTTTAAAATAAATTATGTTCATTAAATTAAGCTATTGAACCAGATTAATAATAATTTATTATATTTTAAAATATTATGTACTTAATCATTTAATGTTTAAAAATTTTATATATTAAATATTTATAATTTTAAAATTTATATTTGCTTATACATATATATAATGAGATATATTTATAGGTCATTACAATATATATTTTAATAAAAATTTAAGAATATACTATAAATATATATAAATTTAAAAATATTGATAAATTTAAAATAATACGTCAGGGAGATTGGTGTTGATTTTTTTCTCCTCTTTTCCTCCAATTTTTATCGATTATTTTTTTATCGATTTTAATATTTAAGAAATAAGAATTTAAACCAAGATAGTTAGTATCGTACAGCGCACTATTTTTGTTCTGGTACAACTACATATCGATATCAATGTATTTCGGTATATCATTTTGGGTTTATCGAAATTTGAATATTTTGAATTTATATATGAAAAATATTTTTAAATATGAAATAAATAAGATTAAATAAATTTCATATATTAAATATTCATCAATTATATAAGATATTTTAAAAAATTTATCAAATATAAGAAAATCAATACTAGTTAAGTAGTAAGGCTGAAATTTTTTAATGATTATTAAATTTATAAATAATTATATTTAATATTTATTAAATTTACGAGTAATTATGTATAATATTTATCAAATTTAAGATCAATATTGGTTTAACTTTAGCTTATATTATGTACTAACTAGTATAGCTATTTTTGACCTGTATCACAGAAACAGGTTGATACCTACTGATACAGTTAATACAGACCGAAACAAAATTAACTATCGTTAATACTATTATATATCAAAACTAATACATACGATCAATATCAATACAATATCAATAACATGCCAAAACTTTTTTTTTATTTTTTTCTTTTGAGCGACCCTTGTGAATCGATTTTCAACGAGAAAAAACAAATCTTTAAAAATCTGTTAAGATGATGGGATTCGGAAGCTCAAATAAAGACCTAAACGTTGAATTTTCTCAAAGTTGTAATTAGCGGTAATGGCAATGTACAGCTTTGACCACAGGTCATTCAGCCGTCTTTAGAATAATAATAATAATAATAATAATTTCCTGTCCAACTTCTCGTTTCTAGATCTGAACTGTAGACGATAAGAAATAATAATAATAACAATAATAATAATAAAATTCTGGACGACGACGCGGATAATATTTGGTGCCGCCCACTCCTGACTCCCCCCTCTACCCAAATATTGGTATTGGACCAACATAACAAATCGTAAGAAAGAGAAACTTCGTTTTCTTTTCCTTTTCTCTACCCTTGCCTTCCCTTTGTAAAGTCAAACAAACCAAACAAACATTAGTATATACTCTGTTTTTCTTTCTTTGATTATTTCTTCTTTGAATTTTCTTTTCTTTTCTGCTCTCTTCTTCATCTTTAATTACTACTGCATGCCCATCTTAACGCAACCCTAAAACTCTCTCTCTCTCTCTCTCGTTTTTTTCTCAGACCATAATTTATTTTCTCTAGCTGAAAGATCGGTCCGATGAGTTCCAATACGTCATCGTCCGGCGCTGGAGGTGTTGGATCCGCTGATTCTGCTGCTCCTAGAAGAAATTCTAAGCGACCCAAATGTAATCTCCCTTTCTTCTTCTTCCTCTTATGGACTATTTAGTTTGATCTGCTTTGCTACTTTTTCTTTTTTAGCTTTGACTCCATTTATTTGTTTGTTTGTTTATTTGTTATCTAGTCTTAGTTATTTAGCTTTTGATTTTGCTGCTTGTTTGCTTACTTGTTTGTGTTTTTGTTGTTTGTTTCATGTTCTCGTTTACTGGGAGGATTTTATTATTTGTTACAAAGTTAGGGTTTAAATCCTTAGAATTATAATTAGGATTTATTGGATATTCTTGTAATTATTAGTCAAAGCTAACTGTTCACCAGGCCTCCAACAATTTTACTTTACGTAGTTGTGATTACAGATATTAGAAATGAAGAATGATTTTTCAAATTGTTTGTTTTTCACAACTGTTGAAAGTAATGATAACCTCTTTTTGTTTTGGGTTTGGTTTTCCTCTCAGACTCTAAGTTTACTCAGCAGGAGCTTCCAGCTTGCAAACCAATTCTCACGCCGCGATGGGTGGGTTTTCAACTATTATTTCAGTGCATAGACAATGGTCCCGTTGCAATTCCCTAGGATTCGTTTCAGGAGAAACTGTTTTTTTGTTAATATGGCTTTTTCTTGGTATGCAGGTCATATCAGCCTTTATGCTTGTTAGCATTGTCTTTATTCCTATCGGAGTGGTTTCTCTCTTTGCCTCTCGAGATGTATGATTAGAAGAAATCTGCAATTTTTTTTTTTGTCCTCCTTTTATATTGATTAAGCATTAACTTTCCCTTTATTTATCAGGTCGTTGAAATAATTGATCGGTATGAAACTGCTTGTATACCAGAAAACTTAAGAAATGATAAGGTCTCATTTATACAAACTGCTAGTGCTGCTGATAGATCATGCAACAGAACATTGACAGTAAGTTTCTTATACAGCTTCTTTGTGTTGTTTTTATCATAATGATAGTGACAATTGGGGGGAAAGGGTGTTGGCGCTATGGGGTGAAGGCAGTAACTACCTGCGCTTCTCTTGCCCTATCTAACCTACAGGTGCTTGTCTACCCATTTAATTTTCGATTATTTCCTGTGGTTTAACCAGACTTCTTTAATTTCTATTTTCTTTTCTTCTGCCAAATTTATATTTATTCAATATTGGACCTCCTATGTTTGTGCTTAGGCGTTGTAGTCTAGGCACTAAGGCTAATGCAATCCAGCCGGATGACCTTTGGCTTAAGCTGGAGGGCATAAATGCAAGAGGCAAAAATGCATGCTTTAGTTAAAAGTCAATTTTTTTCTTTGATCTTTTATTGTTTTATCTTTAATTGACAAGAATGCATGATACAAGTTTGTTTAACTGGAGAAGTATTAGGTATGTTGTTTAGGCACGATGTTTAGAAAGTAGTGCATTGCCTGACTTGGCCAGTACTTTTCTGCATCTTGCACCCCACACAAGGAAAAAATTCAAGTCCCTCTTGAGTAATGCATGTATGCTACACAAGTAAGCACATATTAAAGAATTTAAATCCTTGTAACTCCTCGTCCTTCAACCATGGTTTTAGGGATTACGCTGACTGCTGTGCTTATGCAGTTTATGCAAAAGGGCACATATAAAGAAATTAAATTCTGGTTGGACCCATTCTGAGAAGTCCCGACCGTGGTGTCGGTTTCATGTTATAGTAGGATATTACTGATCAGAATTAACTCCTGCAGGTAGAAGAAAAATAAATATATCTTCTTACCAGTGTCTTGTTTCTGTTACAAGGTTAAGAAGCACATGAAGCAGCCTATCTATGTCTACTACCAGCTTGACAATTTCTACCAGAATCATCGGAGGTATATCTTGTTTACCTTTACCATAAGTTTTGCACTACATTATACTCTTGGCCTATCTTTAAAATGATGTTGATGTTAAGGATATCTTATTTCATTAGCAGACATCAGGAAATATATTTTGACTACTTATGGAGCAGAAGATATTTGTCTAATTCAATGAATGAAATTTCTTCAGATTTTCTCAACCTGTAGTTTCAAAATTTTTAATTTAGACTCACTTCCTACAGAATGTTATGCAGTGGTGGATTCTCTTATTGGTTCCAGATGTTCGCAGTGGGGCACTAGAAAATTTATATTTATCGTAAACTGTGCTAAAGCTGTTTATTCCAAGGCTTTTGAACTTGCTTGTGTGCTTGATTTCTCTTTTCCAGTGATTTGATGGCAATCCATTGCCTTCGACCTTGTATTTATCATATTTATATTGGTCTATTTCAAATACTTGCGCCTTTTCCTTTTCCATTTCACCTGATCTTACGTGTTCCCTTTTTCGGAAATGCATTTGTTTATGATGATTCTTTGGCATCAAGTTTGGTGATGGCTTTGTCATAATTCAGGTATGTGAAGAGCCGAAGTGACTCCCAGTTGAAAGATAATAGCAGTTGGGATGATGTTAGTTCTTGTAAGCCTGAAGATATGAATAATGGCCAGCCGATTGTCCCTTGTGGTCTTATAGCTTGGAGTTTATTTAATGATACCTACAATTTCTCTCTCAACGACCAGCAATTGTCCGTGAACAAGAAGGATATCTCCTGGAAGAGTGATAGGGACAGTAAATTTGGGAACGATGTATTTCCTCAGAATTTTCAGAATGGAAGTCTTATAGGTGGTAAACAACTTGAATCATCTGTCCCAGTAAGCTTTCACCACTTCGCATCTATTATAATTTAGTTTACTGTTCTATTCTCTGCACTATATGGTTCCTTCAGCAGCTGGTGATGTAGAATTTAAAAAAAAAAATGAGAATAAGTATTCAGGAAATACTATGATTTTAATTGTCAAATCCCAAACTCGAGTCTCAATGTTCACGAGAAAAAAAACATCACATTGTTGTTGCAAACTTTTCGATTGAAGGAGCATTTGTTTTATCTCTGAAATTCCTTAAACGTTGAGCTACCAGCTAACTTATCCAGTTCGATTTTGTATAACAGTTGAGTGAGCAGGAAGACCTCATTGTTTGGATGCGAACTGCTGCTCTGCCAACTTTTAGAAAGTTGTATGGGAAGATAGAACGGGATCTTGAACCAAATGATGTCATACACGTGACATTGGAGAACAACTACAACACATATAGTTTCAACGGTAAGAAAAAACTTGTGCTTTCGACTACTACCTGGCTTGGTGGAAAAAATGACTTCCTTGGCATTGCTTATCTCACTGTTGGCGGCCTGTGCTTCTTCCTGGCTTTGTCTTTCACTGTCGTGTATTTGGTCAAGCCAAGGTAATTTCGTTAGTTACATTCATGCTACCTATGCTTAAATAGGGCATCTAGACTTATGGTATTGTGCTGTTGCAAAGCAACTGATAAGATATATTGTTGCCATTTCAGGCGACTTGGAGATCCGTCATATTTGTCATGGAACAGAAATCCAGGGGGGCATTAAGCAAAGCAAGAAGAACGAGGAAACCTCATCACCAATGCCATTGGGTTGATGATGCATTAAATTGGCCAATATATGATTTGTGATTGCCTAATACTTGTGTATTTTGAACCATAGAGACAGCTTGTCATCTCCAACTTCTTATATATAATTTCAGCAACACCTACTTATTGCAAGTGTTGTGTTTATGTGTTCATTCATATTTGTAATGTGAAGGAAAAGTATACGCATACTCGTGTTCATTTTTTTTCAAGGAAAACAACAAAGATGAGTTAATCCACTCTCCTCTTAACAATAAGAAATTCATTTCTATTAAAGAGATATTTGGCAAAGAAAAGAAGGCAAAAGCTACTTCAATATCCAAATGTTGATACTACAGGTAAGCATCAAATGCAAAATTTCCAGAGGATAGGGAAAATGACCGAACTAGGATCTGATGGTTCTGCCTTACAAAATTTCAAATAAATTGATCTTTGGCAGTGTTCAGTCTTTTGCAGTTTTTCTTGAAGCTCGTTGAGAGAAGTTTATTGCAAAATGTATGCATGTTGGTTATGCATAACTTAGTGTTGCGCTTTGAATGGGGCTATTTTAAATATGCTTAGCATGAACAAATAATTATTTAAACAATTTCCTCATATTGGCTCCAGCAACCAGTTAAGGTTGTTATGCGTTTCAATGTAGCATGGTTCGTCCAAAAGTTGGCAGCTTCTGTTAGGTACAATAAAAATGTATATAAAATCAGCGAAGGCATTACAACTGTCACGGATGAACAAGAGAAACAAGGAGGAAGGTTGTGGCGGCTAGCTTGGTTACTTGGTGTTTAGGGATCTTTTGTTTTCTAAATTACATTTTCTTGAATCAGAACCTTTTTGTTATTCTTAGGTCTCCTTAGGCCTGCCTATCTTTAAGCATATGTCATGTATATATAACAACAGATGGTCTTACATTTGCATCAGGTTCGGCCGGTGTGCAAGTTTCTAATCAACATTAAAATACTGGGGCTTGAAGCAAAGCTCTTTTACTCTAAATTGGACCGTTCGGTCT
Source organism: Adansonia gregorii (assembly GCA_038382025.1). NCBI lineage: Eukaryota > Viridiplantae > Streptophyta > Magnoliopsida > Malvales > Malvaceae > Adansonia > Adansonia gregorii. Next base: position 25,593,404 of record JBBYHO010000015.1, on the reverse strand, counting down.
GTCACTAACTTTTAGTGTCATTGGACCTAATGTCCCTTTGTGATGCACTCCATGTTGGGCCAAACACCTTTAATTCATACTCAAGCAAGAATGATTTAAGAAATCAGCTTTTTTACTTGTACATCCATTTGATCAAGTCAAGACTCGTAAATTTGAATTTAATTCTCAATCAAACTTCATGATTAAGTGAAACTTTTTCACACTTTTAAAGCCATTCAAACCCACATAAAATCAAAGCCATTTAGACCCATACAAAATGAAAGCCATTTAGAATCTATCACCACTTCGCACCCAAAAAGAAGTAAAAAGCTTTATGAGGAGACTAAAATATATCGCCAAATTCATATCCTAATTCACTAACAAATGTGATTTGATATTTTGATTTCTATGGAAACAAAACCCAAGGAAATGGAATGAAGAATGCCAAGAAGCTTTCAACAAAGTTAGACACTACCTATCAAACCCACTAATGCTAGTAACGCCAGTTCATGGTCAGCCTCTAATCTTGTACTTGTCCATATTCAACAAGTCCAGGGGTCGTATACTAGGGCAACATGATGAATTAGATAGAAAAGAACATGCTATCTACTATCTGAGTAAGAAATTCACATACTGCGAGAATGATTACTTGATAGTTGAAAATTTGTTTTGTGCTTTGGCTTGGATTGCTCAAAGGCTAAGACAATACATGCTATACCACACCATGCAGTTAATAGCAAATCTTGATTCCATCCAAATAGTTATTTAACACTCCTGCACTCTCAAGAAGGCTTGCTAAGAGGCAAGTCTTTCTCTCCGAGTTTGACATTGTATATGTGAATCAGAAAGTCATCAAGAGTAATGTTTACTTTCATGTTTATGTTTTTTTTTTCTAAAAAATTAAGGCAATATTTTGGGCTAGGATATTTTTTTCATATCTTTGGTCATTTCGACTGAGGAGATGTTAGAATTTGTGCCTAATTTGAAAAATACCCTTTTTAAACCTTAGATTTGGAAAATGTTTACAATAAAAAATTCTATGATTTGCTAAACATTGGGGAGCTTACAGGAAATTTTAGAAAAGCTCAAATTATTCATCTCCTTTAAATTTTTTTATAAACACATTTTATGAGGATTATGGTTGAATATTGAAAATTAAGATGGTAAACATCTAATTTCTTTCGAGCCCTTTTTTAGACAATTCGTGATAGCCAAAATAAAAAATAGGGTGGTTGTATGGGCCAAGCCTTTTTGAGACCTATTTGATTGTATTAAGGTGACCACTTGAGCACACAGTCAAAAAATTTACAATTTCAAGGTTCGTAAATCTCAAACCTTAGTTAAAAAAGATGAATTTTGGAGAGAAAAGTTAATTTTAAGTTTTTCTTTTCTAATAAAATAGGATTTGATTTTTAAATATGTTATCCTTGATTTAATTTTAACTTTTTAGAAAATTTTTATGTCCTTTTTTGTGAAATTCATGAATTGATTGTCTTATATTTTTTACCAATACCTGTATGTTATCTATGCTAGTATTCTTTTTTAAAAAATCAAAAATTACAAAGACAAAGTTCATATAAGCATTTATACTGTAAGGTGCCAGATTGTCAATTTAATTTCAATTTTTGACGGTATTGTAAATTTTTTGCTTGCAAAAATTTTTCTATAAACTTGTCCAAGTTCAAGATGTTTGATTTTTATCGATAAATATTTTAATAAACGCATTGAACTTAGTGCTTCTTTTTTCAAACCCAAGCCTATTGTGAAATATTGTTCACTCATTTTATTGAAGAATTTTTGGTTTCATAAAGCATTTTTGCAAACTTTCTCGGAGTTTGGGATTCTCAACTTTTTCATGCTTTCGATTGAAAATTTTAGAATTCATCCTCTTCATATTTATGTTTTCTTGAAGTTTCCTTTTTTTTCTTTCAAATACAAAATTTCCTTTCATAATGATTGTTTTCATAAACCTTTTAATGGTTTGAATTTTAATTTTAATTCCCCCCTTTTTTTTACACATTAGATTTTCTATTCAATTTAGTTCCATTATATCTTTTTAGAATTCAACACTTTGAATTTTTATTTTTATTTTAAATTCATGCATGAATATCTAATTTAGGATGTTAATGAATGGAATTTTTCACTAAACTCTTTTTTGCATGGAAATTAAATATATTTTTGATATATGAGACTTTGAAAAATTCCCATGATTTTTGAGATTTTTCTATATTTCTCTTCCAAAATTTTCTAATTGGGTTGTTGTACATTAATTTTCATAAATTCAATTTTTCATTATGGTCTTTAGTTAAAATTCCTAGTTGGATTTGTCTTATGTGGCATTTCAATTCATCTTTTTAACATATTGATTAATTTAATTGTTCCTTCACAATTTAGTCCTTCCCATTTGATTTTAATTAAAGCTTGTTAAATATTAATTTCTTCAACCCAATTTTTCCTTAAGGTTTCTCAATTAGAGTTTTACATGATTTAATTCTCAAAAGAATTTTCCAAGTGTAAAATTTTAATTGCATCTTTGTATATATGAATTTCAACGTAATTTTCATTCTTTGCAATATAGTAATTATTTTCAATTAATGGCTTGTTACACATACATTCATTAATTAGTTTTCATGTACATATACCTAAGGTCTTAATTAAATATATTTATACATGGAAAATTTAATAAGGATTTTATGCATGAGTGTTTCCAATTTTGAACATTACTTACCAAGTTGATTGCTTACTTAAGCTTGGAAAATCAATACAAAGCTAAGTAAATCAAATTCATTTGATTAGTTTGACATGTAAATTATACTTTTGTTATAAGATGTTATTTTTCCTAGTTTATATTTAATTAGAATTTCTTATTATATTATTATTCCTAATTTGTTCAATTTAGTACTATACTTATGAAATTAATCCAAAGCTCATAGAATTGACTTAGGTGGATTAATTTGTCACATGATTTATACTTACATAATATATCAATATTTATTTTATTTTATTTTATTTTATTTCATAAATTTTATTCGTTGTCAAAATTAATTTCCATTTAATTTAATTCTTTTTTAAGCTTGATATCCACATGGAAGTCATGCAAATGGGAGACAAATTTTTCCAACACAATCATCCCACCACCTCCCGTTTTATCAAATTAAATCTCATGCATGCAATAGTGAAAAATCCACTAAGCATTTTGACACGAGATATTTGAAAAAAAAAAAAAGAAAAGAAAAATTAATATAGTTTTTTATGAATTCGACCTTGGGAGGGATTTTTACCTCCCCAGGCCAATCTCCCCCTACAACTTTTTTCCTTCATATTTTTTTCTCTTACTTCTTTTTACTAATTTCTACTTCGATTTTGAAGACAAACTTGTTTTCTTAAGTTTAGCCTCGACTTTAAGTGCTTTTGAAAGTACTAAATTATCTTTTTGTAGTTTCCATTCAATTTTATTTCATTTCCTACATCATATGTTCTCCATTTTAAAGTTTCTCTGTTTTTGGTAGCTTAAGGAACCTAATCAACTTAGGTAAAAGCCATGACTAAGTGTTCTTTGATTTTGTTTTCGTTTTACAATTCATCAACAATCACTTTTTCAAAGCTTTAATGTTTTAAATTATGTCTATGTGAATTAAATATTAGTTTTGGTTTGATGAGATTATGTGTTCAAGCATGTGTTTAATTTCAATTTTTGCATTATGTGGTGGAATTTTGGCTTGCACGTTTGATCATGATTTCTTCAAGATTGCTTGTGAATATTGTAATTTTGGTTCGTTGATAGCTTAGGATGATACTAATATGCCACGCATGCTTTGATTCATGAAAGGAAATTTTTTTGGAGGTTGTTATTGAGATTTGTAATTTTCCTTCATTTTTAAAGCGATTTAGGGCCATTTGCAATTTTTGAATTTTTAGAGGCCTACAATTAAATTTTCCAAAATTTTTATGGTCTTAGAGAGGCAATCCTTAGCCTTGGTCAAATGATACAAGGGGTGTTCTACAAAGTTTTGATTTTGTTTAGTCATTTAGGAATTTTAAAAAGTTTAGGGACTAAATTGTAATTTTTGTAATTTTTTAGGCCATAAGGACTTGGTCTAATGATTTTAGGATGCTTAGGAGATTTTTCATGCAATTTTGACATGCTTTAGGGGTTGAATATGCATTTTAGCCTTTTACAATCTTTTTATAATTTTAGAAACCTTAAGGACTAAAATTAAAGAAAATTTTCAAGGTCATGGGTACATAAATGATGGTTTTAGGGTTAGTGTGAATTTTTCATGTGTTTATAACATGGTTTTGGGGTTTGTCATGCATTTTAGGTCATTCACGAACTAAATTGAAATATTAGAAAGTTTAAGGGTCATTTAGCTTAGATTGCTTAAAAGCTCAAGCAATATACGTTATACCACACTATTTGGCTGATCATGAGGATGGATCGATTAAATACCTTTTTGAAGCACTAGCCTTATCTGGATGAACGGCTAGGTGGCAAGTGCTATTATTTGAGTATGAAATAGTCTATGTAAATCAAAAAGCTGCAAAAGGAAGTTTTGTTACTGAGTTCCTAGCAAGGTAGGCCCTTGACGACTACAAAACTTTAAGCTTCGATTTCTCGAACGATGACCTAATGAATATTTTAGTTGAAGAAGAGTAGGAACTATCTGAGAAGCTGGTTTGGAAGATATATTTTGATGGGGCCTCAAATGATTGAGGCAATGGAATTGGGCAATTTTGATATCCTAAGAAAAGAACTAATACCTCTTCATCGCTAGATTAGATTTTAACTACACAAATAATGTAGCGGAGTATATAGCTTGTATTATGGAACTTTATGCAGCTATGGAAAAGATAGATAGAGTATTGGAAGTTTTTGGAAACTCGACTTTGGTGATTTCTTAATTGTGGGAAGAATGGGAATCTCAAGACTCAAGGCTGATACAACATAGAGAGTTGATTTTAGACATATTAGAGAAATTTGAAAAGGCTAATTTCGTTCACCTCCCTCGAGACGAGAATTAAATGGAAAATACTTTGGCCACCGTTGCCTTGATGTTCAAGGTAAATGAAGGGCAGAAAATGACTCATATTCAGATAAGCTTGTATGAAGCCTCAGCTCATTGCTAGAATATCGAGGCAAAACCGAACAGTCTCCCATGGTGTTATGACATTAGAAGATACCTCAAAGACCAAGAATATTTGGATCATGCTACTGAGAATGATAAGAGGAAACCAAGGAGATTAGCAACAAACTTTATCTTGGATAGAGAGATTCTACATAAGAAAAATCACGATCAAACATTTTTGAGGTGTGTAGATACTATTAATGCCTAAAATATATTAAAAACAGTGAATGAAGAATTTGAGGAATTCGTGCTAATGGGCACAAGATTGTGAGATAGATCATCAAGTGCACTGTAGGGTCATCAAGATACTCTAACATCGAAGGTGTACTTTAAGAGTATTTTGATCATTTTCAAAGTCTGTTAATGTCACAAGGAAGTTTCATGTTGAAAGTATACTTTAGAGGGACATTTTAGTCTCATTAGCTAAATTTGAGTCATTTAGGACTTGTTTCATACTCTTCATCAAAATTAAATTTTAGGTTGGGTCTTTATTTTATTGTTTTTAATAAAATTAAGATTTTCAAAAAATCAAGGCAATATCTCCTATTTAAAATAATCCATAAGTGCATTCTCAGTAAATAGAAGTCACTTCATTGATTTTTTAAACGAAGGAATGTCCTCATGAAAAATGAATAAATCAGAATTTTTAAATTTCATGAAAATAAAAACCTTTGCATACCTCTGATTCTCTGTGGGAGGCAAAAGACATTTTGATTTTGAAAATATTTTCAAACCCAATTTACTTAGTGAAATATGGGAATTATAATAAAAAACTAGATTTCGAAACGAAATAAAAATCAAGATTTAAATTAACACGTAATTAAAGGCACCAATTTTTGGGCATTATGAGAGGGATTAATTCTTACTCGTAATTGTAATAGATTCCCAAACCCTTTCAAGCAAATCATTGGAATAAATATAGACCGCAGAGTTTGTTTTTTAGGGTTCAAACCTTAAAAAGATGAACTCTTGTAAGTGATAGCCAAAATAAATTGGTGGCAACTCCAAGTTGACTATTTAGGGTTAAGTCAGGTGAATGATTCATTTTCATGATTCGATCCTTGGTGGGAATAAAGAAGAACAAATAAGGAAAAGAGACATTCATTTGCCTTTAAGCCCAAGTCTCAGGATTCGCATCTTTGCCATGCTAAAAATCAAATTCGGATAATATCTAATTAGTTGGTATCGATTTTTGTACAACATGAGAAGTATCAAATCATTTCTCATGCATAACTAATTCCCAAACCCAATTTTATTTCCTCTAGATTTAAATGTAAATCATAAAATCAATCCATTTAAAAAAATTATTTTAAAACATTTAAAAGGATCGGTTTTAATAAGTGTCCGATCACACCTACCTCAAAAAGATTGATGGCTACTCCTATTTCTTAGCCATCTCGTAATATTATGGAAGCTCGAACAAGTGATTGTTGGCTAGGCCTTATTTCAAACATGAGATTTTTCCTACTCTGACATATTGGGATTCACATCCAGATTTGATACAATAAATACCATTTTCAAATATATATATATATATATGAAAAAAAATTCTATAAACCACCAATGGAGATTATAGACTCCACAAGTGGTGTTAACAATAAAATATTATTTAAATATAAAAGTGAACTATGGCAAACTCTTAATCCAATTGTGGAATAAAAATTTTCACTGCAATGTATCAAATACTAATCTTATATCTATATATATGAAGAGAGATCCAATTAAATCAGTATAAAATTAAATTAGTTTTACATATTCGCATAACTTTATATACAATTTATTTTTGTTTCATCTGCCCATCATATTTCATATTCTATTCACTTAAATCTTACACGTCAAGTTTTGAGTAAATTAAAGTGTCTAACTATTTGTTCAATGAAAAAACTTTCAATCGTTAAATATATATTAAAAACACGAATATTATTGATCTATATGATTAAGATGATAAATTGATTAGAAACTTTATATGCACTATGAGTGCAATTATATTGCAAAATCCAACGGGCGATTTTTTTAAATATAAATCATACAAAAAATTATACAATTGTGTAGAGTGAGTTTAGTTATATTATATATATATATATATATATATATGAGGAGGGATCTACTTACACATGAGTAAAACAATACAAGTTTTAAACATTTTCATAACTTTATATACCATTAATATATTAACAATTAAATCGTTAGATTAAGCAATATAATTGTACTCATTATGCATTTAAAGTTTCAAACTAGTCCGACATCTTAATCATATTGATCGAGGATACTGATGTTTTCAATATATGTATTTAACAATTGAAAGTTTTTACATCGAACAAATACTTATGCATTTTTATTTACTCAAAACTCGTTATGCATGATCCACGTGAATAGATAATGAAATATAACGGTCGGATTAAACAAATATGAATCGTATAAAAAGTTATGAGATTGTGTTAAACTAATTTAATTGTATATGTGAAACAAGGAGTAGCTTAATCTATCAAAAGCGGGATAAGTAGTCACCAAAGAAAGGCATTTTATCTTAGCAAGATATGATACTACATAGTGTGTGTGTGTGTGTGTGTTTGTATAATTTGGAAGATAGTAGCGAGGTTGACTCGATTTTTGCAGACTTTAAGATT
>JBBYHO010000015.1:25447238-25578585 GCA_038382025.1 Adansonia gregorii | reverse complement strand
GAGTGTAAAGGTTATACCTTGTCCTTGAAAGGTAAACAATTCAAGTTAGTGAATTGTGGAAATCCGAGGCAAGTGAGGCCGAGGTAGACGACGTAGGCAATTGAGGCCGAACCTCTATAAATCATTGAGTTTGCTTCTTCTTTCCCTTTTCTTTGATTATTTTTTTCATTCATTAAATTACACTGCAAAAGTTTATTGTTTAGATTTCTCAAGTTTGTCTACCAAAATTTTAATTTAACAAAATTTTGAGAAATCAATTCACCCCCCTCTTGATTTCATTCACAACCTAAAGGTCTAACAGTATTGAAAACCTAAAACTTCATTTGAAATCAACCTTCCCATATTTAATGCTTTTTATAAACGTAAAGCTTTATAGATGAAAGTTTTGGCCAAGGACTAAAACAATAGCCGTTGGCCAAAAGCCTTCTAGACTTTTCCTGTCTTTTCCTCTCTTTTTTTAAATAATATTTTTTTAATGATTTCTTTTTAATTTGATTTGATTTAAATTAATTAAATTTATCATTTTACGGCTTGTGTCATCCATGACATCATTATGCTCTAGAGAATTTTTCGGAGATACATATATAATATGCAAAATTATGCTACAAAAATTAATTAAAAGTATTAAATTGTAAAAATAAAATAAAAATTATGTATTTTAAATAAAATTTGATATGCTCAATTTAATTTAATCTAGTAAAAATCAATTTTAATTTTCAAGCAAAAATCAATAAATTGACCAAACTCATAAAATTTTACTAGAAAAACCCTTGACGGAAAAAAATATTATATGTAAAAAAAATGTAAAACTCATAAAATAAATTAAATTTTCAGAAACTAATTTAATAGGAATTTAAAATAATATTTGAAGAATTTTAAAAAATTTTAAACTTAAAAAAATCTTATCAAAAAATTTATAGAGTAGAAAACTCCGTATTTTAGAAACAAGAAAATTCTAAAAAATTGCAAAAATCACAAAATGAAATGAATTTTGTAAGATCAATTTAATATGAATTTAACAATAATATTTGAAGAATATTAAAAATTGTAAACTCAAAAAAATCTTACTAAAACATTTATAGAAAAATTCATATCATGGGAATGAGAAAATTTTGAAAAAAAAACACAAAACTTCAAAAATAATATGAAATTTGAAATACATATTTAATATGAATTTAACAATAATATTTGAAAAACCTTAAAAATTATAAACTTAGAAAAATCCTATTGAAAAATTTTACATTGTAAAAAAACTCTATATCTTGAAAACAGAAAAATTCTAAAAAAAGTTCAAAATTTATAAAAATGAATTTGATTCAACACATTACCTAAAATATTAATTTATAAAAATTAGTAAAGATGAAAATTTGAAATATGAAATAATTTTTATAAAAAAAATTTTACGAGCATATATTCGTAATAGTATAAATTTAATTTTTAAAATTAAAAACTAGATACCTTGTGGTATAAAATGTCAATTTAAAATTTTTCTTGAATATTTTTTATTTTTTGGGTGCATATCACATGAGTATTGCACGAAAATTGGTAAAAATATGCGACAGTCAACTTTTCAGATTTCACGAAAAATTCTCGAAAACTTCCTAGAAATAGGAAACTTGAACTTGATATTATTCATAAAAATGTATTTCCAAAATTTGACAAGAAAAATACTCAAAAACAATTTTTTCTTTAAATATTTGTCCTTTATATATGAAATTAGGGCTCAAAAAATAATTTTTCCATCACTTGCATGTACAACCATTTAACTATAACTGAAAAGGTCTTAGAAATGTATAGTTCATCAGGAGAAGGTCACCCTTGACCAAGGTGGTCGTCAAGTACTCAATCACAGATATTTAGGATTATTAGAAAAAGGATCAAGACAAAATCAGGTGTCTACAATCCTTTCACTTAAGTACTTAACCAATAGAAACATAATGCCATATGAAGAGTATAGTGTTTTAACATATGGGCGATTGGCTTTAGTGCTAGTGGGAGATTGTTAGTGTAAACCCTACACGCTAATCTAATTTGCTTGTAAAGCACTAGTTTTTAGTTATTGCATGTAAAATACATTATTAGTAGATTAATGTAATAAGGTATTTCTTTATCCATAAGTTTGATTACAAATTGTTATTAACAACTTAGGAAGATAAAACCCATGAAAAGTATTGGCTTTTATAAAGAAATTGCAAAGAGTTGTAATTGTGGGATCCTTATACATCAAAACCATGTTTCGAAAACTGTTCCTGGTCATCGTATTATCAAGATGGGCATTGACAATGCATAAGACTAGCATATTTTAAGCCTCCATGTATACGATGCATGCAACTGATCTCATGACTTGAAGTATAGTGATACCTGAGGATAACACATAGATGCTTATTATGGTAACAAGTTCACTGAGGATGACCTACTATGAGAGTTCTATTTAGTATTTCACTCAAGTGTCTATAGAAATACTCTCATGTGTTAGTAGTGTAAGTAATCCTTAGACTTGTGACACCATGTCACCTTGTATGTGAATTAATATACTTAGAGATCATCACGATCAAGTCCACTTTGATAGGGTGGTTTTAGGTATGTAATGAAGCATACTAATGGTGGATGAGTAGTTTAGAGAGGATTCATCACCCAAGTGATATGGGGTACATATCTCGATTGTTCTTGACCTGTGTTAATTCAGAAGTCTTTGGCCAAAGCAATGTTGATTATAGAGTTAACACATAAAGGCGGTAGGACTAATATAGAAAGGGCTAAAAGTAGACACTGCGCCATGCTTTTTCCCTTACTGAAATGTATGATGAAAGGATTAAATTACACTAAGATACTGTACAATTAAAGGCTTATTAAACCATATTGACTTTTTTAGCATTTAGGTAACCGTGATGCATTGCTAGATGCCACTCATGGTCTATAAATAAAGAGATTCTTAATTAAATTAATTTACATTTATTGCTAACATGTTACTGGCCTAATTGGTCACACACATAAAGGTGATTTTATGAAATTAAAATGGGAATGGATTAAATCATAAAGATATTGATCTCTTAGGGACTTAATTGAATAGTTCAAGTAGTCTAAGGGACCAAAAGCAATTATACCATAAATTTAGTGTGCACTAAAACCCTAGTTATACATGAAAATATTTTACTGTCCTTATAAGTATCAGACTCTAATCAAGTTTGGCCGCATGGCTAAAGTAAATGAAAAAAATAATTTTTTAATTTTTATTAGACAAAAAAGATGCTTGATCAAAAGAAAAGTTTATGATAATAGGTTTCTAGAGTCAGCTATGTGGATCACCATTGAAGGTTAAATAATTAGATGGCTTTGGTTTACAACAGCAGGCTCAATGTATAGAATCAAGCAAAGATTGAATCTAATTGGGGATCTTGGCAATCCCAGTTTGAAGTATGATTTTTCGTTTTCATATTCTTGACTTTTATTTAAGATGCACAAGTTAATCCTTTTAGGAATTTGATATATTTATTTAGTTTTTTTGCTACGTAATTTAATAATTGTTATTAAATTTATTTAATTCTTTTCAATTGAGCATGATCTGAATTCCAACATAATTGTGATGTTTATTTCATGTAGGGACTATTTTGCAACGTTAGAAGAGTTTATGAACCATTTAGGAAAGCCTAGCGTTTGAGGGTAAAAATGATTTTTTTTCTTACGTAAAATTACCCATTTTAGCTATTTTGGTCATTTTAGGTATTTTGTTTTTGTATTTTTAGCTATTTTAAGTTTAAAGTGTAATTTTAAAAATTTTAAAGACTTGGTTGCAATTTTTGCATTTTATTTTTAGGTTACCTTTGATATTTTTATCATTTTCACGTTTTTTAAGATTACTGGGATATTTTCATGACATAGGTAGTCCTAAGGGTATTTTGGTAATTTTAACTTAGAATCGAGTCCTATATAATTACTAGGATACTTTCATGTTGAAGGTACCTTAGAAGACATTTTGGTCTTACCGACCATGTCAAGTTCCTAAGAGTTTAGTTTCACAAGTGAAGTCAAAACCGAGTATTACGACAAGCATTATTATTTTTAACATAATTGAAAATTTACAAAACTTAAGGTAATGTCGTTGAGTTAAAGTAGTAAATGGAATTCTTCTCAGCATATGAGAGGGGTTCTATAGATTATTTTAATAATAAAATATCCTTTTTAAAATGAAAATAGTGATTTATCAAATTTCATGAAAATAAAAATCTTTCATATTCCTTCGGTCCTTTATTGGAGTACGTAAGATATTTTGATCGTTAAAATAAAACCTTTCATATTAGTTTGGTCCTTTAGTAGGGTGTGGAAAATATTTTGACCTTTCATATTCCTTTGGTTCTCTAATGAGGTGTGAAAGATATGTTAAGCTTTCGTATTCCTCTAACTCTTCAGTAATGTATGAGAGATTTTGATTTTCAAAAATATCAAAACTTAACTTTCTTATACAAAATAATAAATTTAGTGTAGGGAAATTTTGAAAAACGAGAATCACAATTAAATATCAAATACAAAAATCAAATAAAATCAAGACTTAAATATACACGTAATTAATAAGATACCAATTTTCGGGCATCATGAGAGGGATCAATCCTTATTCACGATTGTAATTGACTCTCAGACACTTTCATGTGATCTCAGGTATAGTCGCAGATCTTGGAGTTTGTTTTTATGGGTTTTATAACCCTAGAAATACAAACTCCCATAGGTGATCAATTTGACCTAGATAAAATAAATAGGTGGCAACTCCAAGCAAAATAAATAGTCATTTTGTAATAACTATTTAGAGTTAAGTCAAGTGAGTGATTCATCTCAACAACTCAGTCCCTAAAAATAGCACATAATAATGATATGACCCCTAAAAAGTGAAATAAAAACTAATGACATATATATATAGGAATGAGGGGTACACTCACCTTTTAAATCGGGCTGGTAAGGATTTGTGTCTAGGCCATGTTATAACACTTGCCAAGAAAAAAGTTTAATCAAACCTTGCCCAACCCTAGCCATATCTAATTGAACTCAACCCTGTTTTCACTAAATCGAGTCAAAATCCCAGTCAGATCAGCTCAAACCTTAGCCAAATCAAAATCAAGCCTTGGCTAAACCTAACCTAACTTTAGAGGGATAAGGAAGTGCATTACCCAAGTTTGAGGCAATCGCAAAATTGCACGAGGCAATCTTAGGGGTCTTCAAAAGATTGATAAGCATAAGGCATGCTGATCATTCGGGAAAAATCTTAAGATGCATTGGATGAAACATTCACATCATGATTATCAAGGGCATTAATTGCCTAAAAGATTACATTCTTGCCATTATAAATTTTTTTCTTATACTTTTTGTCAAAAATTGATAGTTGTATCACCTTTCTTGTCATTAATAGAACACTATCTTGTTTCTTTTAAAACATTCTTACATTACATTTGCATTGCATTAAGTTTGTCATTTAATTGATAATACTTGATAACCAAATAAAATTCACATAAGGATTTCTTGTTATTACATCGAAAAGATAAAGAGAGTACGAGAAGTTTTATTCATGCCTCGATTATCAAGATCATAAACCCCTCACACTCAACATATACCAATCATGATCGTGTGTCAAACCATTACCAGTGTCTCAAGTTGTTAATCATGAAAAACTATCAGTACTAACCTAAGTTAGGTTCATACACCCCAGTCAAAAAACCTTTGAAGACTTAAACACTAAACTAACCAAACAAGACACAAATAACAATCACCCAGTCCTCAAACTGTTAATAAAACCAACCAAACTTGTTAGAGAAGATCATTACATATCTTGAGTCAAGAAACATAAATCCTCAAATTGTCAAAAAAGTCATCAAACATCCTAAATCAAGAAACATGATCATCCAAATTTTCACCTTGTTAGAGAAGAACCATAAATACCCTAAGTCAAGAGCATGATCATTTAAACATCAAATCACCTGAGAAGAGTCGTGATCTCAAAGCCCATCAAGTTTGAAGCTAGCACTTTGAGAAATGGCATTATAGAAATAATTGTCAAAGCTTCTAATAAAAAATATAACTTGTAATGTCCATTCACATATTGGACTTTTTGTCATAATCATATAGTCATATCATCAAGAAAGTTGCACTTGCATCATCGCATCATACATTCATATTGTCATTACATAGTGTTATTTGGTTAGCACCATGTCAAGTGAAATCTATTGGACCTCAAAGAACTTCCTAGGAAAAATCTTTGACATCAAAAATTGCCAAAGCAGATGGTCACTCAGATAAGAACCTTATCTCTCCAAACTATCGAGTCATCAAAAGTTTAAGCCTAATGACACTGGTAGGTCAGTTCCAACTAATTAGCCTTAGTTAAGAGAGTTAAGCCCGATGATGGCAGTAAGCTAGTTTCGACTAATTGGCCCACGTCAAAAGATTTAAGCCTAATGATGCCAGTAGGCTAGTTCTGACTGATTTGCCCATGTCAAAAGATTTAAGCTCAATGATGCTAGTAGGCCAGCTCCAACTAATTAGCCCATGTCAAGAGAGTTAAACTTAATGATGCCGATAAGCTAGTCCTAGCAAATTAGCCCATGTCATAAAAAAATCAAAGCCCAATAATGCTGATGGATCAGTCTTGGTTAATTAGCCCATGCATCAAAAGTCAAAGACCAATGACATTGGTTGGTTTATCCTAGCTAAGTGGCCAATATCATCAAAAGTCAAAGCCTAATGATGTTGGTAGGTCAGTCCTAGCTAATTGGCCCATGTCATCAATAGTCTAAGCCTAGTGGTACTAGTAGCTCAATCCTACCTAATTGGCCCATGCCATTAAATGTTAATGCCTCACAACGCCGGTAGGTTAGTCTCGGCTAACTGGCTCATGTCAAAAAGATTAAACCCAAAAAGTCTAGTAAGTCTAGTCTAGCTAGTTGTCCCTTTGTCTAGTAGGTCTAGTCCAGCTAGTTGTCCCTTTGTCAAAAACTTTATCTTAAAATCAATCCAATAATACTAGTAGATCTAGCTCAAATGTTTTAGTCCTTTTGTCATTTTCTAAGTCAAACATAAGGATAGGTCAAGCCTAAGATCACTGTATAAGTTTCATATAAAAGACTCAAACTTTAGCTTCTTACAAAGGGCAGCATTACCACCAAAATATTGTTTTTATCCTGATGAGATATTAATTTTAGGTTTTTTCATCACAGATACTTAAGGTAGCATCAAGCATGCCCCGAATGGTGTCTATCGATCTTTACCTTATTCTTGATGTAGACACCTCATTTTGTCTAGGCTAGTTGTGGCATCCTAGGAATTAAGTAAAAGATGATAAAATCAAAAAATAAAAATAAAAACTAGAGGACGACTATAGGGCGTCGTGTTGCCAAACATTGTTAGGTGACATGGCACCAGGCAAAAAATTTTTTTTAGGAAGGTTTAAAATGCTTATGGGTCATATTAAAGAAAATTATAAAATCAAGGAATCAAAGGTCGCTTTTCATGGTGTCACTAGGGTCATTCAAATGAATACACAGGTCAATTCCTCATTGTTTATGACTAAGTCAAGGTAACTTGAGAAGCCATGGGTATATATAAGTCATATTAGTACATGAAAATTAATATAAGGCCTTTACGATGCAAAAAACTTAAATTTTCACATATAGTATCGGTACTAGAGGGTTAGTATCAATACCCAAGGTATGGTATCAATACCTAGCATGTTCGTATCGATACAGGCCTTGGCAGTAGCTAAAGTTGTGATTTTTAGTGAAATGTATTGCTACACAAGCATGAGTATTGTATCGATACAAGTCCATAGAGTATCGATACAATCCTTTAAGTCTTGAAACTGAAAACAATTTTGCTCTTAGTATCAATACACACCTTTTCGCATCTAAAATAAGAGGTAAAAATTACCTTGTGTATCTATACAACATGTTTTGTATCGATACAATAAGGCATTTTGCCCAATTCATACAATTTTTTAACCTTTGAAAATCTGATTCAAAAATATTTTTAGCACCAAAAAACTATCATAAAACATTGCAGACCTTGGCTTTAGGCGTATGATCTAATTTAAACAAATTTTAGAGCCCAAACAACCTATGACAAAGGTCACTTTCATAAAATATATGGTTGTAAGAGGGTGGCAAGCATATCATTAGCTGGGTGGCTGCTGCAGCTTTTTTGCTCTCTTTCTCAATATGACAGAACCAATGAGAAAAAAACTAGCTGAGCATGGTAGCTGGCGATATTTCTTGGTCCAAGAGAAAAAAAATCAAAAATGCCCTTGCCTTGTCTCCTAAAGTAATTCGCTAAGCATTAGATTAAAAAAGGACTCCCTTTCATCCAAAAAAAGAAAATACTCTCTACAACAAAAAAAAAAAACTCTCAGCTATCAAAGAAGCTCTCCAACAATCCTAAAAACTTTTCATCTATGCCCACAAATCCTTCATCAATTCCAAGTCCAATAACTCACCAAAACACTGTTACATCGCCTTTCATCCTCAACCAACCTCTATTTCGTAGGTCCCCAAAACCACCACTGGAACATGTCCAAAAACTTAAACTTTCACACACTTTCATCTTTAAAACACCCTATCAGCAACCATATTATAGAAAGCTCCTTTCTTTCACCATTTTCTTGCTAAACAATAGCAAAAAGAGGGAAGAAACTGAGCTTAAAGTTACGATTTTAAAAAAGAAAGAAACTTCAAGCTTTTGTTCGTATATTTTTTACCTTACTCCATATATATTTTTGTTTTGATCATTCATTTCAGTTTAGTGAGCCATTTATGCTACCATGACCCTTCTAATTCTTATGCATCTTTATAGCCTTGGTTATGATAGTCCTAGGATCTTGATGACCCTCTTGACGCCTTGATGTTGTTAGATATATAAACTCACCATGCTTCATTTTTATCATCATAAAACCTCTTTTCATGCACCTTTTGCCATGTTCCTTCCAAATTCACATACTCATTTCATATTTAAATGGTCACCTTAATGTGTTTTAGGTATGTTCAAATATTTTTCTTTTGTTTTAAGGAGGCTCATGAAATAAAAATGCTATCTTGACAACTATAACATCCATTCCTTTGTATAAACATGTTTAAAACATCTCTATGCACCTTATTTGTCTTTTTCTTACATCTATGTCACCTATTTCCATGTCAAAATGTTATTTTTGCATGGTTGTATGTTTAATCCATGTTTATCTTTGTATGTGCAGTATTTTGTTCATGATAACTCCATTAAAATGCTTGCTTGTTTCTTACAAATTGATTTTTAAAAACATCCCTAAGTTAAATTCATGTTACCCTCAATAGATGAAGAGTAGCATGGACTTAATGTTTTCATCAAATTGGTTTCCCAAACTTGGGGACAAATCAACATCTCAGCTCTGGATTCATGGTGAAATAAGTTCATTTTTTAAAAAAAAAAGAAAAAAAATCTTTTTTAGTATTAATCCTTAATCTTGAGTCTCATGTTCTTTTTTCTGACATGGTCAATAGGTTGTTCCATTATCCCAAACGACTCTGGGATTATGGAATGAACTTGTGAAGCTCGTGTTCCTTCTTACCATGGATGTTCGGATGTCCTTGACCTGAGTCTATCTTCGAAAAAAATCAGAATATCAAATAATTCCCCTGTTTTTGCTCTGGTAGCATTATAGTCTAAACTTGAAAATTCATTTTGAACCCTAAAATATTTCCTTCGATTTTTCTAATATTTTTCCTTTAAAGGACATCGAATTACCTTTTTAATAGTGTCTTCGAAAATTCATTTTGAATATCGAATATCAAATAATTCCCCTGTTTTTGCTCTGATAGCATTGTAGTCTAAACTTGAAAATTCATTTTGAACCCTAAAATATTTCCTTCGATTTTTCTAGTATTTTTCCTTTAAAGGACATCGCATTACCTTTTTCATAGTGTCTTATTTGCCCTCAAATCATCCCGAATAAAGGAGTTATGATTTTTGAACCTTTGCTATCTGAAACCCCTAAAACTAGCATGCAACATTCTATTTAGGCTATTTCAGCCCATCAGATGATTTTACGAAATTTTCAAGTGTGTTTCCCAAAAAGTTCACAAAATTTTCTTTCTAAAGGCCATATCTACAATCTAATGATCCCAAATAAGCTTAGAATGATTTTGTGAAATCTAAAGTAACCTTTTAATTGTACATGCTGCTAGTGTTGAGATGAACCTAACTTCGAAAATTAATTTCGCCTAGAAAGTGATTTTCTAGAATATTTGGAATTTTTTTATATTAAACCTTGTTGAGCTACCTTTCCAACGGTACCTCATTTACCCCTTAAACCTTCGAATGTACTTAAAAAAATGTGAGAATAGAGGGGACATAATGCTATCTGCTATTTCTAACCTAATTTTTGAATCTTCTTTTATCGAGACGTTCGAACATCTCAAAATGCGTTCGGTTGATTCCCACATAAATGAGCCCCTTTTAAGTAGAATCAAGATTAAGATACAAAAAATATGATTTCATATTAAAATTTTTGCCAGTGGAGATTCTCCAACTCCATTACTCAAAGGGACATTCCAACCCCATATTTAATTAAAATTAAAACTTTATCCTTATTCCTAAATGTTTTCCTAACTTTGGGGATATCTAACCCTATTTTTAATTAAAAAATTCAAAGTTTCTCTTTGTTGCTAAATGTTTCCTAGCTTTGGGGATGCTCCAACCCCACTACTCGAAGAGGATACTTCAACCTTATTTTTCATTAATTAAATTTTAACTTCAATCTTAACAATTTTCATAGCTCTATTTTAGGGGGTACTCTAACCCCACCTCACCGAGGGGACACTCCAACCTCGCTTTTATCTCAAAAAAATTTAAAATTGTCTCTCTTCTAGATGCCTTAAAACTGTTTTGATAAAAATCATCTTTTTTCTTTAAATTACCACCAAATCCAGATAGGTCTCTAAAATTGTTATCTCAATTATTCTTCAATAATTAAAGGTAATTATGAGATACGTTTCGATCGTCCTCTATTTTTTTGTTCCTTTGTTTGTGATTGCTTGTTTATGATATTATTATATTTCTTAATTTTCGCCTTACTAACTTGTTTCCTTTTGTAGTACTTATTGTGCATCCATATTTAAAATTTGTTTTCTAATAAAATTTACAAGGCGATGTTTCGTGTTGGTATCTCTCTAGTGCCTAATGCAAAACATTTAATTTTTTAAAAAAATCCAATCCAGACATCATTTTTACAAAAATCTTTATGTTCCTTATACCTCTAAGGCGCATAGGTGATCTAATTTTCTTTAAAAAAACTCGAATTTTCATTTTCCAAAACTTCATGCATTAAAGAGAATTATGTCTAAGTAGAGACCAAATGCAATTGATTTAACCAAGACCACAGTGAGACATAGTTAGTAGGTATCGATTTCGAGCATCATGGGGATACTAGTCCTTCCCTACGGGTAACCAATTCCCGAGTCCAACCAATGAATCTTTGGATTTTATAGACCTTGAAATCAATGTTTCAAGTTTCATAACTCGTAAAATTGTTTTCAATAAGTGCCTAATCTTGCCTAGCCTAAAATGATTGGTGGTGACTCCAAGTTTATGGCCATTTCATGGTACCATCTGAGACTAGTTGGATGAGCGATTTGCCCCATGATCTTTTCCCTTTCCTCCCAATTATTATTCCTAATCCAAGTCTCGATCAAACGATAACTCAAAGCTCGATCATAATCAACCATTATCTCTTTTTTAGTCGACCGTACTATGCCCTTTGGATCGTTCGAAGTTTTAAAAGTTGGGTACGTGGTGACAACTTGGCGACTCTGCTAGGGACCATAGAGAGTTAGGCCTATAACTAGCTATTTCTCACTCGATTCTCAGTTTTTTTATCTTCATAATTATTCAGATATAATTCTCTTTTATTTTTGGCTATTAATCTCAGTTATTTATGTTTCTGTCCTGTGATTGTTAAGGATTATTTGTGCCCAAATAAATATTGATTTGAATAAATATGGTAACATAGGAGTGAAACAAAAAGGTTTGATTGTTTCCCCAAAAAACACCATGCACATGCATTTGCACTAGATTCCCACCATACACCATGGTTTGGTTAGTATCCTAATTATTAGGAGGAAGTGAGCCATCCACTTTCGTGAGTACCCCTCTGTATAGGCATGGCAAGACCTTTCAAGGTGTAAATTACCTATGTCTTTCGTAAGTGCCCCTTCGCAATTGCATAGGGAAATACATCCATTGGATCGAACCCATTCCACCAAACCCGCAATGGGCCTAGGATCAAGGTGCCTCGATTGTTCTTACCAAAAGGAAGAGTGATTCAAATACCAAAGTAGGCATCAATTTAAACCCATATAGTAAACCTTATGAGCTAAACCATGTAAATCCATATTGGATACTGCTAGAATAGCTCGAAGATTAGGGTCACTTAGGGAAGCATTTCTTACCTTTACTTCTATATACCATTGGTTACGCGGGTAATCATGGGTGAACGTTGTCACTCGCGTTTGTCTTTTTATTTTTGTGATCAATCCTTTAGGATATGCCATGATGTTCGATGGCAAATACTCTTTAATAAGTGGGTAAAGATAATTGAATGCCATTACCTGCAATGCCATCTCGAAATAGTTGTATCTGACCAAGATAAGCCGTCATGCTACCTGAATGATGGCTTAGCATGTGTTTAACATAAGATGCTGATGAACAAACATCACCATTTCAATGGTCAGTCTTAATCCTTGCAAGGTATCATGTTGTTTCATGAAAAGGCAATTTTAATATGGATATGCTGGTATGCTACTCATTTAATGCCTCAATATTTATATTCATCATGTCTACCCTGGGCATCGTACCACCTATTCTCAGGGTAAATTTTGTGATACACTTTTGCTGCTATTCTTTCATTTCTTTATCTTTTACATATGATTTTGTATTGGTTACTAACTCATTCTCTTTTTGCTTTTTTTTTTTCATCATGCATCATTTCATTATTATAGACACTTTTTTTGTCCAGACTAGTTTTTGGCATCCTAAAAGTTAGGTAAAAGATGATAAAATAAAAAAAATAGAAATAAAAGCTGGGAGATGACTGCCAGGTGTCGTGTCATCAAGCACTATTAAGCGATACGCGCCAGGAAAAAAACATTTTTTAGAAAGGTCTAAAATGCCTATGGGCTGTATTAAAGAAAATGTAAAAATGAGGCATCAAAGGCCACCTTTCATGGTGTCACCAACGTCATTCAAATGAATGCACAAATCAATTTCCCATTGTTTGTGATAAAGTTAAGGTAAATTAAGAGGCCACCAGTATGTACAAGTTATATTAGGGTGCAAGTACTAACACAAGGCCTGTACAATGCAAAAAAACTTGAATTTTTATATCTAGTATTGATAAAGAGGGTTTGGTATCGATACCCAAGGTGTGGTATCAATGCCTGGCATGTTTGTATCAATATAGACCTTAGTAGTAGCTAAAGTTGTGATTTTTGCAAAATGTATCGATGCACAAGCATGAGTATCGATACAAATCCATGGAGTATCAATACTGGCCTCTAAGTCTCAAGACTGGAAACTTTTTTGCTCTTAGTATCGATACACAACTCATTATATCGATACTCAAAAGTAAATGGTACCTTATGGATTGATACAACATGTTTTGTATCAACACATTAAGGCTTTTTTGCCTAGTTCGAGCCATTTTACAACCTTTAAAAAACCCGATTTAAACATGTTTTTGCACCAAAGAACTATCATAAAACATTACAAACCTTAACTATGGGTTCATTAACATATTCTAACAAATTTTTGGAGTCTAAACAATTACTGACAAAGGTCACTTTCATAAGATATATGGGTGTAACAGGGTATGGTAGGCATATCTCCAGCTACAGGCTTTCACAGCCTTTCTACTTCCTTGTTCAACATGGCGGAACCAATAAGAAGAAAGTCAAGTAAGCATGGCAACTAGAGGTGTCCCCTAGTGTAGAAGAAAAAAAATAAAAAATGCCCTTTGCATTATTTTCTAAAAAGAGGGTTAAACATTGAATTAGGGGAAGAACCAGCTATCTTCGAAAAAAACACTACCAACTACTCAAAAAGAAAAACTCTCTCCGTTATTAAAGAAACTATCCAACAATCCCAAAAATGCTCCCCATCCATCCCTACAAATCCTCTAGCCACTTTAGCTTTAAAAAATCATCAAAATAGTATTCCATTGCCTTTCACCCTTAACCAACCTCCATTCCCGTAGCTCCCTAAAACCACCATCAGAACACCTTTAAAAACTTAACCTTTCACACACTTTTATCCTGAAAACACCCCATCAACAACCATGTTACCAAAAAACTTCTTTCTTTCATCTGTTTTTTACTAAACAATAGCAAACAGAGGGAATAAATTGCGCTTAAAGTCACCGTTTTTAAAAAAAGGAGGAAACCTCAAGCTTTTGCTGGTATATTTTTTACCTTGTTCCATATATTTACTATTTTAATCATCCATTTCATTTTAGTGAACCTTTCATGTTGCCGTGATCCTTTTAATACTCTTATGTATCTTTGTTGCCTTGGTTGTGGTAGTCCTAGGTTCTTGATGACCCTCTTAACATTATGATGTTGTGGGATACATAAACTCACCATCATTCATTTTCATTATCATACAACTTGTTTTCATGCACCTTTTGCCATGTTCCTTCCATATTCACATGCTCATTTCATATTTAAGTGGTCACCTTAATATGTCTTAATATGTTTAAGTATTTTTCTTGTGTTCTACAAAGACTCATGAATAAAAATGCTGTCTGGACAACTCCAACATTCACTCTTTTGTATAAGCATGTTTATATCATCTCTATGCACCCTGTTTGTCAACTTCTTACATCTATGCCACCCATTTCCATGTTAAAATGTCATCTTTGCTTGTTTGCATATTTAATCCATGTTTATCTTTGTATTGCCATATTTTATTCATGATATCTCCAATAAAATGCTTGCTTGTCTCTTACAAACTATTTTTTAGAAAAATACCCGAGTGAAGTTCATGCTACCTCCAATAGATGAAGAATAGCATGGAGTTAATGCTTTCATTAAATTGGTCTCCCAATCTTGGGGGTAAATCACCATTTCAGCTCTGGATTTCATGGTGAAATACGTTTATTTTTCAAAAAAAAAAAATCATGTTTTAGTAGTAAACCTTGATCTTATGTCTCATGTTCATTTTGGTGACATGGTCAACAGGTTGTTCCATCATCCTAACTACTCTTGGATTATGAAATAAACTTGTGAAGCCCGTGTTACTTGCTGTCGCAGACGTTTAAACATCCTAGACCCGAGCCCATCGCAAAAAAATTGAAATATCAAATAATCCCTTTGTTTTTGCTCTGGCAACACTATAGTCCGAACTTGAAAAATGATTTTCAAGCCACAAAATATTTCCTCTGATTTTTATAATATTTTTCCTTTAAAGAGCATCGAATTAACTTTCTAACAGTGCATTATTTACCCTCAGATCATCCTGAGCGAAGGAGTTATGATTTTTTCAAACCTTTGTTATCTGAAACCTCTAAAACCAGTATGTAACATTCTATTTTGGGCCATTAAGGCCCACCATTGATATTTACGAAATTTCTAGATATTTTCCCAAAAAGTTCACAAAATTCCCTTTTTGAAAAGGTATTATTTATAATCTAACGATCTCAGATAAACTTACAATGATTTTTCGAAATCCATCATGCCATTTTAATTGTACATGCTACCAGTGCTGATATGAACCTAATTCCAAAATTGATTTTTCAAGAAAGTGATTTTTTAGAATTTTTGAAATACTTTTATATTAAACCTTGTTGAGTTAACTTTCCAACGATACCCTATTTACCCATGAAATCTTTGGATGCACCTGAACAAAATCCAATAAATGGAGACGACATGACCCCGTCCCCTATTTTCTACCTAATTTTTGAATTCCCTTTTTATCGAGATGTTTGGATGTTTCAAAAATGTGCTTGATTGATTCCCTCACAACATCAACCCTCTTTGACTTGGATCAAGATTAAAATACAAAAAATAGGATTTTACATCAAAATTTTCGCTAGTGGAGATACTCTAACTCTATTACTCCAAAAGGGATACTCTAACCCCATTTTTAATTAAAAAATTCAACATTTCTCTCTGTTCTTAAATGCTTTCTTAACTTTACGGATACTCTAACCTTGTTTTTAAAAAATAATAATAATAAATTTTTTCTTTATTCATAACAATTTTCATAACTCTATTTTAGGGGACACTCCAACCCTACTTCTTCGAGAGGATACTCTAACCTCGCTTTTACCTCAAAAACCTAAAATTTTCTCTATTTCGGATGCCTCAAACTGTATTGATAAAAATTATCTTTGTTCTTTAACTTACCATTGAATCCAGACCGGTCTCTAAAATTGTCATTTGGGTTATTCTTCAATAATCGAAGGCAATTATGAGATAAATTTCGATCACCCCTCTATTTTTTATGTTCTTTTGCTTGTGATTGCTTGTTTATGATATTATTATAATTCTCATTTTTCTCCTTACTAACTTATGTCCATTTTTATTGTTATTGTGCATTCATATTTAAAATCATTTCCAATAAAATTTATCAGGTGATGTTTCATATTAGTATCTCTCTAGTGCCTAATACAAAGCATCAAATTTTTAAATCCAATTTGGACATTGCTTTCATAAAAAATCCCTAGGTTCCTCACAAATCCGAGGCACATAAGTGATCTAATTTTCCTTAATAAAAAAACCCCTGGAATTACATTTTCCAAAACTTCATGCATTAAAGAGGATTATATCTAAATAGAGACTAAATGGAATCGATTTAATCAAGACCAAAATGAGATATAGTTAGTAGGTATCGATTTCAGGCATCGTGGGGATACTAGTCTTTTCTGTGTGTAACCAACTCCCGAGCCCAAGCAATGAATCTTTGGACTTTGTAGACCTTGAAGTCAGTGTTTTGAGTTTTGTAACTCATAATATTATTTTCAATAGGCATCCAATCTTACCTAGCCTAAAATGACTGGTGGTGACTCCAAGTTATGGCTACTTCATGGTGCCCATCCAGGTCCAGTTGGATAAATGACTCGTCCGATGGTCCCTATCCCCTTCATATCATCTCGTCTAATCCAAATCCTAATCAAGGGATAGCTCAAAGGCTCGATCATTATCAACCATCATTTATTTTTATGTCAGGTGTGCTATGCCTTTCAAATCGTCTGAAGTTTTAAAGGCCGGGCATGTGGCAATAGCTTGGCGACTCCACTAGGGATTATTTTAGAGAGTTAGGCCTATAACTAGCACTTCTCACTATGTTCTTGGTTTTTAGTCTCCATAATTATTTAGATATAATTCTCTTTTATTTTTTGCCTACTAATCTCTATTGTTTATGTTTTGTCTTGTGATTGTTAGGGGTTATTCATGCCCAAATAAATATTAATTCGAATAAATATGGTAATATGGAAGTGAAACAAAAAGGTTTGATTGTTTTCTTGACACACATCATGCACTTGCATTTGCACTAGATTCCTACCACACACCATGGTGTGGTTAGTATCCTAATTATTAGGAGAAAGTGAGCCATCCGCCTTCATGTGTAACCCTCCGTATAAGCATGGCAAGACCTTCTAGAATGTAAACTACCTATGTCTCTAGTGAGTACCCCTTCACACTTGCATAGGAAAATGCATCCACCAGATCGAACCCATTCTGCCAAACCCGCGATGGGCCTAGGATCGGGGTGCCTCAACTGTTCTTACAAGACAGAAGAATGATTCGGATACTGAAATAGGCGTCAAGTTAAACCCACCCTACGAGCTAAACCATGTCAAGCCATACTAGAGGCCACTAGAACGTTGTCACCCGTATTTATCTTTTTATTTTCATGACCATTCCTTTAGGATATGCCGTTATGTTCGATGGCAAATTCTCTTTAATAAGTGGGTGAATACAAGTCAATGTCATTACCTATATGCCATCTTAAAATAGTCGCATCTGACCAAGATAGGTCATCGTGCTACCCAACTGATAGCTTAGTATGTGTTTAACATAAATGGTGATGAATGAACATCACCATTCAGATGGTCAGTCTTAATCTTTGCAAGGTATCATGTTACTTCATGAAGAGACAATTTTAATATGGGTATGCTGGTATGCTACTTATTAAATGCCTTAACATTTGTGATCATCTTACCCGCCCATAGGCATCGTACTGCCTATTCTAGGGGTAAATTTTATGATTCCTTCCATTTCTTACCTTTTGCCTATTATTTTGTATTGGTTACTAACTAATTCTCTTTTTGCTTTTTTTTTACTATGCATTATTTCATCATAATTACCGTTATCAAAGGACAATTGGCTCTAATGGATCAGTGTTCACCAAGAGGCATCTATCATGGAGCAACAGTTAATTTCAGAGTTAAAACCTTTTGAAGAAGTCCGAGCATGGTCAAAGCATTGACAATGTGAAGATGAGGATGTTTTAAAACCGGGAGATGCCTTAGTAGTGCATGAAAGCAACAAGATAGTATATTGTCAAAGTGATTGGCAAGATTTGAGGATTATATGGACTAGTTGGGATAGTGCTGAAAAGGAATCATTCACTAAGAGATATAAAGATATCATTCTTCTAGTTCAAGTTTGTTTAGATGTCAGTTTGTTGCAAGCGGTCTCTCAATTTTAGAATCCAACATACTTGCGTTTCACTTTCAATCATGAAGACTTAGTCCCAACGGTTGATGAATACACTGCATTACTCAACATTGAAAGGGCAAAGGTCGACAAGATATATTACAAAGCATTGAATCCTCCAACCTTCAAGAAAAGATTGGCTCAAATCCTAAGGGCAATAAAGTCTTAGATTAAGAGTCATATCAAAATAAAGGGGAACAGTGAATGCATCTCATGGGCTAGTTTTAGAGAATCAATGGTAAGTATCGTTGACATCCAAAAAATCCAAGATATTTACGCTTTGGCAATATATGGTCCAGTTATATTCCTAAAATCATTAGGCTATGTTGAAACTATAGTAGTAGATATCCCACACCTGCCACTCTTGCCAAAACTATTTTAGCTCTTAATTTTTGTAAGAAAATAGGAATGGACCATTTCATCGGATGTGTACCACTCTTTTAAATTTGGCTCGTCAGTCACTGTAGCCCAGAAGAAAGTAGGACGTCACACTCTTCTTACCTAGCTTTAGCTTTATCTTTAATGTACTTAAGAAGGAATAGCCTCAAGACAAATCTGCAGAGTAATAGGTCTAAACATTTTGAAACCTCAAGGGGGAGGAGGTAACATGGAAAGCCTCTTGGTTTTTCCCATAAACGGTCATATACTAATGCAAAGATTATAGCTGTGTGCCACTCATGGGATTTTGGGGAAGTACTAGCTATGCACCTTTTTTAGTTCTTCGATAATTCCAGTGTCATTAATTAATCCCTTTCATCTAAGACTTAGAGTTATGGGATTTTGATTGTGGTGAACCCAACTATAAGTCAAAGTCCAGCTAGCCTTTCAAGCATGGAAACAAACTTGTTGAATAGAAAAATATTAGAAAGAAAGTATATGACCCCAGGATATGATGAATTGAGGATCTGTCACATTAATGACATCATGCCTTTATCTGGTATTGGGACATCATAATTGCCAATTGATGAATTTCCCTCTACAGTTGAATTGCTCAAGTGAGAGTTTGAACAAGAGCAAGCGACCTTTGCTAAGGAGATTACTTAATTAAAAAAGGAAAATAGTCAATTGAAAATGGATCTCTACCTCAAGGATAGTGAGATGAGTAGGGCTGTCAAGGAGAAAAACCACCTTAAGGAGGATCTTGAGAGCTTGAAAATAGACTATGTGGCCCTTGACAAAGTAAGCAAGTCCCATAGACTTGGAAAATCATTGGTTGAGTGGATGACATAAATTACTACTCTTGAGAAGGAACTACACCAATGGAAAAAAGCTATTATGGTCAATAAGGAAAAGCTTGTTAGAACCTAGGCTCTTACATCAACTTATTGAAGGAGGAACAAACAATTAGAGGCTTGAGTTTGAGATTTAAGAGCAAACTAGGCTGAAAATGGAGTTCAGACACTCAGAATCTAAAACTTATAGCATTATGTTCAAGCACGCCAAGACCAAGTTGACACACTAGTAAGAGCCTCCGAGCAGTGAGAGCAAGAATAGCTTCAAGTGGTTGATCACATATGCCAAAATCATTAGGACTATCTTTGCTGTCTCACAGAGCAAATCAAGGCAGTTTAGTTAGAGGCTGAGAGCATGATAGATGTAGCCCGATCCCTGACACGTGATATATTGCCCACTAGAGCCCATAAGCAAGAGTTGTTGTACCTCTTGGGCCATGTAATTTAGCAATGTAACTGTGTCAAGCATTTTTGAATGTAATCACATGTAATTAAGACAATTTGTTGCTTTAATGAAAGATGCTATTGGTGGAGCTGTCCCTTTATCCAATTATCTTTTTTGCATTTGCATAACTACCTTAATCCTATCATGGTTTTTATTCATTCATCCTTATTGCACAAAAAATATGCATGAACATACCATAAAGGCTTAATCCAAAAATAATTTAAAGCGAAGGTGATCTAAAACACCAAATCTATATTTTGCCATCGGTACAACACTCGTAATCATTAAAAAGTGATGGAAAATGATCACCAGGCCCGCATCAAAAGACTCAAACTCATGTATAAAAAGTCCCAAAGCAGGCACTCCGTAAAAATGACGAACTTCAAGCACAGATCACTGAGCTAACTATATTGTTGTCTAATATGTTGAAAGAAAAAAAGGTAAATAAGCACAGTAAGATGAGGAAGGAGCTGACCCACCCTAAAAGCAATTTGAATGGTGGTGTTAAGGCCACCAATGCTTAAGAAGGGCACTACATGGGCAACACCCTCTAGCAATGAACATTCCACCATCTCAGCCATTTATTTATATCTATCTTGCAATAGCATCCCACTTAATTCAAGGATTTCAAGGCACAGGCTCTTCACCATCAAGGCCTATAGTCCTGACCTTGATGAGCACATGGAGCAAGAGGAAACAAAGAGGTCCTCAGAAAATGATGAGGACTTGGACAAGTATCACTCATTAGAGAAATGCCATGAGCTGTGGAAGGAAGTAACAATTTGGAATCGTAGACGCAAAGGCATTAAGGCTAGTTTCGAGCCTCGTTACCCTACCCAAGTTTAAAATACCTAATTTTGAAAACTATAACTAGACTACTGACCTTACTGCCTATCTTCGTATGTACTGTCATAAAATGGCTGGACATGAAGAGAATGAAGAGCTACTAATCCATTGCTTCCAAGATAGTTGACTATGGTAGCCCTCCGATGGTACATAGGACTTGATCCTGTAAAAATTCAAACATGGGCAGACCTGGCATATGCATTCCTTGAATACTATAAGCATCTGATTGGATTCCTAATAGTCTTTTTTTCATGAACATGGATAAGAAATCTTACAAGAGCTTTAGACAGTATACTCAAAGATGGAGGGAGGAGGTAGTTCAAGTTCACCCTCCTCTAACTAAAAAAGAAATGATAGTTATATTTGTTGGCACTCTACAAGCTCTTTACTACAAAAAGCTAGTAGAAAGCACCACGAAAAATTTCACCAATATCAAATCAGGTGAAATGATTGAGAACGCCATCAAAAGTGACATGATATCCATCGAGGAAGCATCTGGATCAGTCAAAAAGACAGTAAATAAAGGTAAGGAAAAGTGAATGTTGTAGGCGAGAATCGTGCTAGGTTTAATCAAAGTCTGCATCCAGCACAGCCTTTATACATCCCAAGCACGTTGAATATGGGTCTTGCCCTTTACTCATCAGCACCGCAACCAGTCCATGCTATCGGGTTTGCTTTCGCAATAAGCTTTGCACTAAATCCCAGGTAAAGTGTTGGCCCAAAATGCATAACCTTATAATATGCACAATGTGAGAGCTCTGAATAACCAACAAACATCCCGAGAAAATGAGCACTTTGAACCATTCTGTTACTCGTATAAAGAGATCTATTCTCACTTATTGGTAGGCAAACTAGCGGCTCAAGTATTCATGAACCCAAGATTACCATCGTACCCTAAATAGCATGATAAGAATGCTTATTGTGAATACCACGAGTAAGCACAAGGCCACTCCATTGAGAATTGCACTTCTTTCAGAAGAAAGGTGCAAGGTTTACTAGAAAAAGGAGTGATCAAGATTGAGCAAGGTTCTGGGCCCAATGTAGGGGCCAACCTACTCTCTAATCATGTTGAACCAAGAGTGAATATAATAATCGATGGAAAAGGCTATTGAATTGAAAGAAGTGTGGCAAAAGTCAAAACCCTAATAAGTAAAGTCTAGTAGGCTTTTATGAAATTGAAATAGTAATAGATAATAAAAGTCAATGAAGAAATATAGTTGATATATCTTGCTGCCACTGCAGTCAAGAACATAACTTGTAACATTGTCAATCATTCTTGAAGATGGTATAAGGGATGATGGATCGGTCCAAAATTAAATTCTATAAGGAGTGGGATAGACATAATGATCCATCTATCACTGCTAATAACGACGAGAGATCCACTGATGGTCAAATCTCTAGTTGTTTGTCTCTTATGGGCAGAAGGAAAGAGCGAATGAAAGTTTTAGGTAGTACGCTTCAATATGGATGAAGGAGGCTGCCCAGATTCATCCCTTACTAATAGAAAAAAAAAAGATGATGCTTAGATTAATTGGCACATTGAAAGCCCCTTATTACAAAAAAGTAGCTAAAAGCTTCTCGAAGAACTTTGCCGATGAGGTCATACTCTACGAGAGGATCGATGAGGCCATGAAAAATGAATTGAGAAGAAAAGGTATATGTAAAAACAAAAGGGAAAGAAAGATAAAGGCCAGTAAGTAATCAAAATCTAACACTAAAGCCAGTTTATCTCAAACTCCTATTGAGTTAGACCTAAAGAAAATGATCATTGAAGGAAATTGCATGATTATGGAAAACATAGAAGAGGTTCGGATGCCAATGAATTCGGTTTGGCAAATCTTGGTGCAAGCTAAGTTACTTAATGCAATCAAGAAGATAGAGGAAAGGATTGACAACTTCTGTCAGTTCCATATTATTTGCGGCCATGCTCTTCAAACATGCAAAGTGTTTCGCACAATGGTTTAAAGAATGATGAACGAGGGTAGCATCAAATTCTATGATGAAAAGCAAGCCTTACTTACTAAGTCTGCAAATGCAACACCATCTGTTAATGCACTAGAAGAAAAAGAGGGCAATCTCCTTTACAAGGTTGGAAGGCCATTGATTTTGTACGATAATTGACCAAGAGTTAAAGTTAACCCCACTCAGCCTTTACCAAAAGATTATCATTCAGCTTTCATCTCCCTTCCCGTATAAAGATGATAAGGCAGTTCCTTGGAACTATGAAAGCAAAACCTTAATTATCAAAAAATCTAGCCAACAAGCAGTATGTGTTGACCTTTCAAAGGTAAGTCATGTAACTTGGAGCAGCCGATGTTATGCCCCAACAACATAAAAAAATAGCACTCAGCGAGAGAATGCTAATCTCATTTCTCAAGCGCCAAAGTCTACAACCAAGAACTTATATTCGATAGCTATCAAGGATCCAGTGAGCGAGAAAGAAGCTATGAAATCACTCAAATTCATCAAGCACAATGAATATAGCATCATCGATCAGTTGAGCAAGCAACTCACCAAGATATCTATGTTGTCACTACTATTGAATTCATAAGCTCACAAGAATGCCCTCCTCAAGGTTCTAATTGAGGCCAATGTCCCTCCCGATAGCTCTATAGGTCAGTTAGATCGCTAGCGAGCAACATCACTGTCAAAAATTACATATCTTTCAGCAAGGATGAAATCCTGCATGAAGAAAGAAGAAATTACAGGGCCCTTTATATCACCATATATTGTAAAGGCACCACATTGCCCAAGGTGCTCATTAATAATGGGTCGGCTTTAAATATAATGCCTATATCATGCTTAAACAAGCTTCTTTTTTACGCATCTCATATCCAAAATAGTCATACGATTATGCAAGCATTTGATGGAACTTACCGAAACATTGTCATAAACATCACTATTCCACTCAAAATTGGCTCATGTACATACGAAGTTAACTTTTACATGTGGACATTGCTCTATCATATAATTGCCTATTAGAAAGGCCGTGGATTCATTCTACTATAGCAGTGCCATCATCTTTACACTAAAAGCTGAAATTTGTCATTGAGAATAAAATTGTTAGTATTGGAGGGGAGAAAGATATCATCACTACTGCCTCAACTGATGCCCCATATGTTAAACCTAACGAAGATGGCCTAGAATCTTTTTTTCCAAGCCTTTAAGTTCGTTAACACTACTAATATCAAAAAGGGATTGCCAATACTCTTGGCCTCACCTATCAGAGAGCACTCACATGGGTTTGAAGTTGACTGTTGCTAAAGGTGCCTAACTAGAAAAGGACTTGAAAAATGCCTTTAAGGGATTGCTAAAACCTTGAAAGTGGTTAACTAAATCGATAAAAGGGGATTAGGATTCAAGCCCAGTGCACAATAAAGAAGAAAGCAAGCTTAAAAAAATTATGAAAGAAAGTGGCTCATTTG
Source organism: Adansonia gregorii (assembly GCA_038382025.1). Lineage (NCBI taxonomy): Eukaryota > Viridiplantae > Streptophyta > Magnoliopsida > Malvales > Malvaceae > Adansonia > Adansonia gregorii. The sequence continues at coordinate 25,553,921 of JBBYHO010000015.1, read as the reverse complement.
TCATGATAAGACATGGAGGATAAGCTAATGATATTCCCACCACTTTGGGAAAGTTTTTGCCTAGGGGCAAAATATAAATCCTAGCTTCGCTAGTGTTATGCTTATATTAAACAAAGCATTCGAGGATATCTCCATCAATACGATTGGCAAGCCAAAGATGTCAACTAGAAGTCCGAAGACTGGCCTGTGCCCTTCAGGGTTTATTTCAAGTTTTTAGAGTAAGATCGAGATTCTTATACTATTCAAGTCTATTTCAAAGTAATGCTATGAACTAAACTTACATGCTCTCACCCAAAAACATTGTAGGATCCTCTGTATAGGTAGGTTTTATTAAGTATTATCAATGAAAATGACTAAGCATTTTGCATTTATTCTTTGTGTTCATAATTTTTATCGACCTTAGACTTTTTTTCTTTTCTTCCACCAATATTATTCTTTTCCATATTTTTAGGTACCCTAATGAAGGTGACATGAATGTTCATTCTAAAACTTTAGGAATTGATTTTTAGCAATCGATTTGTGTCGGTGAGGTCAAATCTAAAGAAGACCCTGAAGAAAACCCTGTACCCTTAGACCTAATGAGACTAGTTGAATAGGAAAAAAAATAAATTTTACCTCATAAAGAATCCACTGAAACCATAAAAGCATAGAACAGAAGAAGACCCAAAAAAAGTCAAAATCAAAACCTCCATAAAGCCATCAACTCGAGTTGAACTAACATGTCTCTTTTAGGAATATCGAGATATGTTTACTTGGTCCCATCAAGACATGCCTGGAGTAGATACCAACATTGTGGTACATAAACTTCCCCTTAAACCTAAATGCAAACCAATCCAACAAAAGTTAAGAAGGATGAAACCAAAAATGCTCCTTAAGATCAAGGAAAAAGTCAAGAACCAATTTGGAGTAGGATTTCGCAAGGTAGCCAAATATCCTGAATGGTAGCCAACATAGTCCCAATTCCTAAGAAGGACGGTAAAGTGCGAATATGTATGGACTATAAGGACTTGAACCAAGCTAAGCCTAAGGATGATTTTTCTCTGCCTCACATTGATACTTTAGTAGATAACACTGCCAAAAATGCACTATTTTTTTCATGGATGGGTTTTTAGGCTATAATCATGTCAAAATGGCAGCTAAAGACATGGAAAAGACCACTTTCGTGACCATGTGGGGGATTTTTATGCTATAAGGTAATGCCTTTCAGGTTAAAGAATGTCAGGGCAATTTACCAAAGGGCTATGGTAACATTGTTCCATGATCTCATGCATAAGGAAATTGAGGTCTATGTGGATGATATGATCGCCAAGTCAACAAAAGAGAGTGAACACGCTGCCAACCTGTGAAAACTCTTCAAAAGGTTTCGCAAATACCAGCTTAAGCTAAATTTGCCAAATGCACGTTTGGCATCATCTTCGATAAATTATTAAGGTTTATTGTGAGTGAGAGAAAAATAGAAGTAGACCTTACAAGGTTACGGCTATTCAAAAACTGCCACCACCTCGAACTCAGAAAGAAGTGAAAAGTTTCTTGGGAAAATTAAACTACATAACCCGATTCATATCTCAGTTGATCGACAAATGTGATTCAATCTTTAGGCGGCTGAAAAAACAAAATCCTAAAGAATGGAATCAAGACTGCCAAAGAGCTTTCGATAAAGTCAAACATTACCTTTCAAAACCTCTAGTACTTATGTCACCAATGCTCGAACGACCACTAATTTTATATCTATCAATCCTAGAAAAGTCGATGGGCTATGTATTAGGACAATATGATGAATCAGGAAAGAAAGAACAGGCTGTCTATTACTGGAGCAAGAAATTTACAGAGTGTTATCTATTCCTAGAGAAGCTATGTTATACTTTAGCTTGGATAGCCCGAATATTAAGGCAATACATGTTGCACCACACTACATGGTCAATCGCCAAGCTTGATACCATCAAGTATTTGTGTGAAGCCCCCACCCTATCTAAATGATTAGCCAGAGTCCAAGTTATACCTTCTAAGTATGACATCATGTATGTGAACCAGAAAGCCATTAAAGGTAGTGCAATAGTAGACTTTTTGGTAAGCTGAGTCACAGATGGCTATTAGCCTTTAAACTTTGAGTTCCCTGATAAAGACTCGATGTGCATATCCGAGGTAGAGAACACTATAAAGTTTGGGTCATCATGGAGGATGTACTTTGATGGAGCTTCAAACGTACTCGGGCATAGAATTAGGGCAATTCTAATCTCGCTCGAAGGAAACCATTACCTTTTCACTACCAAATTAAACTTTGATGCACCAACAACATAGACAAATATAAGGCCTGCATGATGGGACTCTAGGCAACCATTGAAAAGGGCATCAAACATTGCAAGTGTTTGGAGATTCAGCCCATGTCATTTACCAACTAAAAGGAGAATGGCAAACACATGATGCTAAACTAATCCACCATAGGAATCTGATATTAGACCTCAAGAAAGAGTTTGATGATATTAGCTTTTAACATCTACCTCGAAAAGATAACCAAATTGCTGATGCCTTGGCCACTTTATCTTTCATGTTTAAAGTCGATCGAGAATCGGACATTGCTTTTATCCAAATGAGTATCTTTATCTTGGCACATTGCCAGAATGTTGAAAAAGAGAAAAACGGTTTGCCTTGGTATCATGACATCCTTCAGTACATTAAGAATCAATAGTACACAGAAGGCGCCACTAAAGCTGATAAGAGAACCATCAAACAATTAACTACAAACTTCATTTTGGATGGTGAGATTTTGTACAAAAAGGACTAGGATCTAGTGTTATTCCGATGCGTGGAAGCCTCCAAAGTTGAAAGAATACTTGAAAAAGTTCACAAAGGGATTTATAGTATGCATGCTAATAGGCACCGAATGGCAAGATAAGTCATAAGATCAGGTTATTATTGGTTGACTCTTAAAAATGATAGCAGTGACTATGCCCGAAAGTGTCACAAATGCTAAATCTATGCTAACAGGATCTATGTCCACTAACACCCCTACATGTTATGATAGTTCCGTGGCCGTTTTCCATGTGAGGCATGGACATGATTGGACCAATTACCCCTAAGGCTTCTAATGGGCTTCACTTTTTTTTGTGGCAATCAATTACTTCACAAAATGGGTAGAGGTAGCTTCTTATGCCAACATCACTAGATCTGTCATGTGCAAATTTGTGAAATGGGACATCATCTATAGTTATGGTCTTCCCAAACAAATCATTACTGATAATACGTATAACCTGAAAAAACAAGATGATGCAAATAGTTTGCTCTTAGTTCAAGATTCAACACTGAAACTCCATCCCATACTGTCCGAAGCTGAATGAAGTAGTTGAAGCAGCTAGCAAGAATATCAAAAATATATTTAAAAAGATGGCTAAGATGTATAAGGATTGGCATGGGAAGTTACCTTTTACCTTACACGCCTATCACACACCAATACGAACTTCCATGGGTGCCACCTCATTCTCTTTGGTCTACGGCATAGAGGTTGTCTTGCCAATTGAAGTTAAAATCTTTTCGTTTTGAGCCCTGATAGAATTGCAACTTGAAAAAGCTGAATGGGTTAAAAACTAATACGAGTAGCTTAATTTCATCGAAGAAAAAAGAATCAAAGCTATATGCCATGGAGAGATGTATCAAAAGCACCTAATGAGAACCCATGATAAAAAGGTCCATCCTCGTCAATTCTGATTAAGTGAACTGGTGCTCAAACAAATTCTCTTAATACATAAAGATACTCACAAAAAATGGACCCCAAATTGGGAAAAGCCATACGTAGTGAAATGCATATTCTGTAGAGGAGCTCTATTCTTTACCGAGATGGATGGAAGCAACCTTCCTAACCCTGTGAATTCTGATTCTGTTAAAAAGTATTATGCCTAAAATGACCTTGGGATGAAAACCCAAAAGGGTATCCTATTAGTCCCTCGCCTACCAACTACAAAAAAAAATCCAAAATCCAAAAAAAAACAAAAAGATAATTAAAAAAAAAGAAAAAAGAAAACCAACTTAAGTTGAAAACTTGAAAGGGTGCTTAAATGATCAAACCTCTTTATTCCAACAAAGCCAAGCCCAAACTATCGTTAGCCTAAAACTAATCTTCCCCATATTCATAACTCTAACCAAGACATCAAGTTATAACCTAACCCATCTGTTTTGTGTTGATAAACACCACCAAAACCTCACCCATACTTGCACTCAAAAAATGGAAACTACTTAACTTTAAGGCCTCCATTCCACCATAAGGGAATCTAAGGGATAGTTTTATGAATAGCTAGCTCCAAAAGAATCAATTACTTGAAAGAAATCTCCAAAAGTACTCAGTGGAGAATTCATATCATCAGTATCAGAGCCAATCGACTAGGAAGACCTCTCATATCTCTTTTGTATTTTAAAACCATCCATAATCTTTTAACTTTGTCATAAATTGTACCTTATTTCTTTGAATAAAAATACTATTTGATTTCTCACAATATTTTTTCGTAGCACTGCATTTCATGTGCATCATGTTTATCATTTAATTAATACTGCTTGATAAATAAACAAAACTGATAACATGATTTCCTAGCACTACTTCGAAAGATAAAACTTTGCAAGGACTTTGTTTCATGTTTAAACACTAAGAATGAACTCTTAGGGCCATAATCGATCTTGCCTTGGGACCCTACATCTGAAGAATATGCTTAAAACCTCCTCAGTAAATGGTCATGGACCTTCTGTACCTTCGAAGAGAGGACAATCTTAACATTTAAAGACTCTAAAAATCTAAAGCAAGATTGACGAACCTTGGGCAAAAGGTCACCTCACCAAAACCCAAGAAGGCCCAAAACCAACCATTGGATTAGGCTTTTAACCTCATCATCTTTGCATCAATTAGGCAAGTATTTGTATCTCTATGCATGATGCAGCATTAATTTTTTACAGATATCAACTTCCATACGCAGAAGTCAAATTTGTAGGAAACCTAAGGTACCATTTTTTGATTTTGAAAAACCTCAAAAAACCTTAAGTAAGTACCTTTGACCTTATATGCTTATTGAAAATCACCTAAGAAAGATATCTAAACTACCTCGTCAGTCCTCAAAGAGTAGGAAGCTTATCAAAGCCCACACAAGCTTGTGGTAACTACCTACCTCAGTCCTCAAAGAGTAGGACCTTTCATACTTCAAAGCCCATAGCAAGTGATGGCAACTACCTACCCCTGTCCTTAAAGAGTAGGATGCTTCCCTACCTCAAAACCCACACAAGCTAATGGCACCTATTTACCTTAGAGCTGAACGTCTAATGGCACCTATTTACCTTAAAGCTGAACGTCTTTCTTCACTTACCTTAAAGCCCACACAAGCTAGTGGCACTTGTCTACCTTAGTCCATGTAAAGCTAGATGTCTTTCTTTACCTACCTTAAAGCTCATACAAGCTAATGGCACCTGTTGAAAAAATAAGAAACAACCTAGTAGGGAGGTTAAACCCTACAAAACTCATCAAAATCTTTTTTTTTGTAAGTTGTTTAACCTATCTCAACATGATACTAAATAACTCTCCACTTCTCAGCAGGCACATAAATCCATCATCCCATTTGAACAAAATGGTATCTATTTGTCTTTGCCCTATTTCTAGTACTTAGCAATGGCCAAAAAGGGTAGTTTTAGACATCTCATTTTGTCTGAACTAGTTTTTGGCAACTTAGGAGTTAGGGTTTAGGAGTTAGGTAAAAGATGATAAAATCAAAAAATAGAAATAAAAGCTAGGGGATGATTTAGAGCATCTTGTCACTAGGCACTATTAGGTGACACGATACCAAGCGAAAAAAGTTTTTTTGGAAAGGTTTAAAATGCCTATAGGTTGTATTAAAGAAAATGTAAAAATGAGGCATCAAAGGCCACTTTTCATGATGTCACGAAGGTCATTCAAATAAATGCACAAATCAATTTCCCATTGTTTGAGATGAAGTTGAGGTAAATCGAAAGGCCACATGTACATACAAGTTATATCGTGGTGCAAGTATTTAGGGTGCAAGTATTTAGGTTGCAAGTATTAATACGAGGCTTTTATGGTGAAAAAAACTTGAATTTTACATCTAGTATCGATACAAGAAGGTTTGGTATCAATACCTAAGGTGTGGTATCGATACCTGGCATGTTTGTATCCATACAAACCTTGGCAGTAGCTAAAGTTATGATTTTTGCAAAATGTATCGATACACAAGCATGAATATCAATACAAATCCATGGAGTGTCATACTGGCCTCTAAGTCTCGAGACTGGAAACATTTTTTACTCTTATTATCGATACACAACTCATTGTATCGATACTCAAGAGTAAAAAAATACCTTGTGTATCAATACAACATGTTTTGTATCGATACACAAAGGCTTTTTTATCTAGTTCGAGCCATTTTTTAGCCTTTGAAAACCCGATTTAAACATGTTTTTGTAGCAAGGAACTATCACAAAACATTACAAACCTTAACTATGGGTTCATTAACAGATTCTAACAAATTTTAGAGTCTAAACAATTAATGACAAAGGTCACTTTCATAAGATATATAGGTGTAAGAGGGTATGGTAGGCATATCTCCAACTGCAAGCTTTCACAACCTTTTTGCCTCCTTGCTCAGCATGGCAGAACCAATAAAAAGAAAGTCAACTGAGCATGGTAGCTAGAAGTGTCCCCTGGTACAGAAGAAAAAATCAAAAATGCCTTTTGCATTATTTTCTAAAAGGAGGGCTAAACATTGAATCAAGGGAAAAACCAACTATCTTAGAACAAACTCTAACAGCTATCTCAAAAAAAAACTCTCTCAGCTATCAAAGAAGCTCTCCAGCAATCTTTAAAAAACTACCTATCCATCCCCATCAATCCTCTAGCCACTTTAGCTTTAAGAAATCACCAAAATACTATTCCATTACCTTTCACCCTCAACCAACCTCCATTCCTGTGCTCCCTAAAACCACCATTAGAGCACCTTCAAAAACTTAACATTTCACTCACTTTCATCCTAAAAACACCCTATCAGCAACCATATTACCAAAAAGCTTTTTTCTTTCACCTTTTTCTTCTAAACAATAGCAAAAAGAGGGAAAGAACTGAGCTTAAAGCCATTGTATTAAAAAATAAGGAAACCTCAAGCTTTTGCTGGTATATTTTTTACCTTATTTCATATATTTACTATTTTGATCATCCATTTCAGTTTAGTGAACCCTTGAGGAAACTTTAAGCTTTTGCTGCAATATTTTTTTACCTTATTTCATATATTTCCTATTTTGATCATCCATTTCATTTTACTAAACCCTTCATGTTGCCATCATCATCTTAATACTCGTATGCATCTTTGTTGCCTTGGTTGTAGTAGTTCTAGGATCTTGATGACCCTCTTGACACCATAATGTTGTAGGATTCATAAACTTACCATGATTCATTTTCATCAATATACAACCTTTTTTCATGCACCTTTTACCTATTCCTTCCATATTCCATGCTTATTTCTTATTTAAATGGTCATCTTAATGTGTCTTAGTATGTTCAAATATTTTTCTTGTGTTTTAAGGAGATTCATGAAATATAAATGCGAGCTTGACAACTCCAACATCTACTTCTTTGTATAAGCATGTTTATATCATCTTCATGCACCCTATTTATCATCTTCTTGCATCTTTGTTACCCATTTTCATGTCAAAATGTATGTTTAATCCATTTTTATCTTTGTATTTGTTGTATTTTGTTCATGATATCTCCATTAAAATGCTTGCTTGTCTCTTACAAATTGATTTTTAAAAAAATCCCCAAGTTAAGTTCATGCTACCTCTAATAGATGAAGAATAGCATAGACTTAATGTTTTCATTAAATTGGTCTCCCAATACTAGGGCTAAATCAATATTTTAGCTCTAGATTTCATGGTGAAATACGTTTTTTTTTTTAAAAAAAAAAGAAAATCCTTTTTAGTATTAAACCTTGATCTTGAGTCTTATGTTTATTTGGTGACATGGTCAACGGGTTGTTCCATCACCTTAAACTATTCTGAGATTATGAAATAAACTTGTGAAGCCCATGTTACTTGCTGTCGTAGACGTTCGAACGTCCTAGACCCAGCTCATCTGCAAAAAATCAAAATATCGAATAATCCCTTGTTTTTGCTTTAGCAGCATTGTAGTCTAAACTTGAAAAATTATTTTTGAATCACAAAATATTTTCTCTGATTTTTTTAATATTCTTCCATTAAAGAGCATTGAATTACCTTTCTAACGGTATCTTATTTGCCCTCAGATCATCCTAAATGAGGGAGTTATGATTTTTCAAACGTTTGCTATCTAAAACCTCTAGAACCACGATGTAACATTCTATTTTGGGCCATTACAGCCCATCGTTGATTTTTACAAAATTTCCAAATATTTTTCCCAAAAATTTCACAAAATTCCCTTTTCGAAAATGTATTATCTATGATGTAATGATCCTAGATAAACTTACAATGACTTTTTAAAATCCACTATGCCTTTTTAATTGTACATGCTGCCAGTGCTAAGACGAACCTAATTTCTAAAATTGATTCCACCTAGAAAGTGATTTTTTAGAATTTTTGGAATATTTTTAAATTAAACCTTGTCGAGTAACTTTCCAACGGTACCCCATTTACCCTCTGAAATCTTTGGATGCATGTGAACAAAATCCGAAAATGAAGATGACACAATGCTCTCCCTTATTTTTACCTAATTTTTGATGCCCATTTTTATCGAGCTGTTTGGATGTCTCAAAAATGTGCCTGGCTGATTCCCCCACAACATCAACCCTCTTTGACCCGGATCAAGATTAAAATACAAAAAATAGGATTTCACATTAAAATTTTTGCTTGTGGAGATACTCTAACACTATTACTCCAAAGGGGATATTCCAACCTCGTTTTTTAAAAAACTAATAATAATAAAATTTTTTCTTTATTCCTAACTATTTTCATGACTCTACTTTAGGGGACACTCAACCCTACTTCTCTGAGGGGATACTGATCCCCACTTTTACCTTAAAAAACCTAAAATTTTCTCTCTTTTGGATGCCTTAAATTGTATTGATAAAAATTATCTTTGTTCTACAAATTACCACCGAATCTAGATCAGTCTTTAAAATTGTCATCTAGATAGTTCTTCAATAATCGAAGGTAATTATGAGATACATTTCAATCGCCCCTTCATTTTTTATGTTCTTTTCTTGTGATTGCTTGTTTATGATATTATTATTTTCTCATTTTGTGCCTTACTAACTTATTTCCTTTTGTAGTGTTATTGTGTATTCATATTTAAAATTCGTTATCTTATAAAATTTATGAGATGATGTTTCATCTTGGTATCTCTCTAGTGCCTAATACAAAACATCCAATTTTTAAATCCAATCCAGACATCGTTTTCATAAAAGACCCCTATGTTCCTCACATCTCTAAGGTTTATAGGTGATCTAATTTTCTTTAATAAAGAAAACCCCCGAATTTACATTTTCCAAAACTTCATGCATTAAAGAGGATTATATCTAAATAGAGACCAAATGGAACCAATTTAACTGAGAACCAAAGTGAGATATAGTTAGTAGGTACTGATTTTGGGTGTCATGGGGATGCTAGTCCTTCCTTGCGTGTAACCAAATCCCGAGCCCAACCAACGAATCTCTGGACTTTGTAGACCTTAAAATCAATGTTTCAAGTTTCGTAACTCGTAATATTATTTTCAATAGGCATCCGATCTTGCCTAGCCTAAAATAATTGATGATGACTCCAAGTTTATGACCACTTCATGGTGGCTATTTGGGTTAATTGGATGAGTGACTCGTTCGACGATCCCTATCCCCTTTATATCATCATGCCTAATATAAATCCCAATCAAGGAATAGCTCAAAGGCTCAATCATAATCAACCATCATTTATTTTTAAGTCAAGCATGTTATGCCCTTTGGATCGTCCGAAGTTTTAAAGGTTAGGCATGTGGTGACAATCATAATTACTGTCATCATGGGACAATTGCTCTAATGGGTTAGTGTTCACCAAAGGGCGTCTATCATGGAGTAATAGTCCACTTCAAAACTAAAGCCTTTTGAAGAAGTTCAGGCATGGTTGGAGCACCAATAGCGTAAAAATGGAGACGCCTTTAAATTAGGGCATGTCTTAATAGTGCATGAAAGGATCAAGATAGGGTGCTATCAAAATGATGGGCAAGATCTAAGGATTGTATGGACCAATTGGGACAATATGAAAAGGAATCATTCACTAAGAAATACGGAGACATCGATCTTCTGCTTTAAGTTCGCTTGGATATGGATATGTTGCAAGTGGCCTCTTAGTTTTGGAATCCAGCATACCGGTGCTTCACTTTTAACCATAAAGATTTGGTCCCCATGGTTAATGAATACACCACATTACTCAACAATAAGAAAGCAAAGGTCGACAGAATATACTATAAAGCATTGAATCATCCAACTTTCAAGAAAAGATTAGCTCAAATCCTTAGGACAACTGAGTATCATTCACTACGAGATACGGAGACATCACTCTTCTCCTTTAAGTTCACTTGGATCTGGATATGTTGTAAGTGGCCTCTTAGTTTTGGAATCCAGCATATCAGTGCTTCACTTTCAACCATAAAGATTTGGTCCCTATGGTTGATGAGTACACTGCATTACACAATAATAAGAAAGCAAAGGTTGACAGAATATACTATAAAGCGTTGAATCCTCCAACCTTCAAGAAAAGATTAGCTCAAATCCTTAGGACAACTGAGTCTTAGATTAAGAGTCATATCAAAACAAAGGGGAACAGTGAATGCATCTCATGGGCTAGTTTGAAGGAAGAATGGCAAGTACCGTTTACATCCGAAAAACCCAAATATCTACGCTTTGGCAATATATGGTTTGGTTATATTCCCTAAAACATTAGGCTATGCTGAAGCCATGAAAGCAGATATATTTTCTTGTTTATACTGTAACATTAATCCCACCTGACCATCATTGCTGAAACTATTTGAGCTCTTAATTTTGAAAAAAAATAGGTATGAGTCATTTTATTGGGTGTACACCGCTCGTTTCAAGGTTGAATTGCTTAAGCAAAAGTTCGAATAAGAAAAGGTAACCTTTACCAAAGAGATTTCTCAACTAAAGAGGAAAATAGTCAATTGAAAATAGACCTCTACCTTAGAGATGTCATGATGAGCAAGGCTATCAAAGAGAAAAACCACCTTAAAAGGATCTCGAGAGCTTAAAAAAAGACTATATGGCCCTTCAAGCAAGCAAGTCCTAATGACTTAGAAAGTCATCGGTCGAGTAAAGGATAAAAATTACTACTTTCGAGAAAGAACTACACCAATGAAGAGAAGCTACTAGGGTTAATAGGTAAAAGAACCCAGGCTCAAGTCCAAGATTTGAGAACAAACTAGGCCAAAAATTGGGTTCTGACACTCAGAATTTAAGACTTACAGCAGTCTCTTCAAGCATGCTAAGGCCAAGTTGATGCACTAGTAAAAACCTCCAAACAGTGAGGGTAAGAATGGCTTCAAGTGCTTGATCACACATGCTAAAATCATTAAGACTATCATAATCGTCTCACTGAGCTGATCCAGGTAGCTCAGTTAGAGGCCGAGAACATGATGGATGTAACCCGATCCCTGACACATAATATCTTACTTATCAGAGCCCACGAGCAAAAGTTATTATATTTCTCAGACCATGTAATCAGGCAATGCAACCGTATCAGGCATTTTTAAATGTAATCATATGTAATTAAGGCATTTTGTTGCTTTAATAAAGGTGCTATTGGTGGACTTGTACCTTTACCTAATTATCCTTTTTGCATTTGCATAACTAGCTGAATCACTTCATGGTTTTTATTCATTCATCCTCATTGCATTAAACATATGCATGAACATACCATAAAGGCCTAATCCAAAAAGAATTTAAAATAAAGGTGATCCAAAACACAAAATCTACGATTTACCATTGGTACAACACTCACAATCATCGAAAAATGATGGAAAACGATCACTAGGCCCGCATTGAATGATTCGAACTCATGTATATAAAGTCCCAAGAGTAGGCACTCCATAAGAATAAGGAACTTAAAGCACAGATTATTGAGCTAACTAAATTACTGTCTAATGTATTGAATGACAAAAGGTAGACAAGCACAGTTGAGATGGAGGAAGAATCGGCCCACCTTGAAAGCAATTTGAATGGTGGTATTGAGGCCATCAATGCTCGAGATGAGGCACTACATGGCAGCACCCTCTAATAACAAACATCCTATCAACTCAGCTATTTATTTATATGAATCTTGCAATAGCATCCCACTTAATTCAAAGATTTCAAGGTGCGGGCTCTTCATCGTCAAGGCCTATAGTCTCGAACCTCGATATGCAAATGAAGCAAGAGAAAACAAAGGCCTTCAGAAAATTATGAGGACTTGGACAAGTATCACTCATTAGAGAAGCGTCTTTAAGTTATAGAAGGAAATAACAAATTTGGAATCATGGATGCAAAGTCATTAGGGCTGGTTTTGAACCTCATCATCCCATCCAAGTTTTTTGAAAAATACAACGAGATTACTGGCCCCACTACCCATCTTCGCATGTACTATTGTAAAATGGTAGGACACGAAGAGAATGAAAAGCTACCGATCCATTACTTCCAGGATAGTTTGTTAGGGCAGCCCTCTGATGGTACATAGGACTTGATCCTATAAGAATTCAAACATGGGTAGACTTGGCATGCGCATTTGTTTAACAGCATAAGCATTATTTAACTGGGTTTTGAATCATCTTTCTCTCATGAACATGGAAAAAAAATCTTTCGAGAGTTTTAGACAGTATGTTCAGAGATGGAGGAAAGAGGCAGCTCGAGTCCACCCTCCTTTAACTGAAAAAGAAATGACAGTTATGTTTGTTGGCACCCTATAAGCTCCTTACTACAAAAGGCTAGTAGGAAGTGCCATGAAAAATTTCACTAGTATGGTCATATCAGGTGAAATGATTGAGAATGCCATTAAAAGCGACAGGATATCTGTTAAGGAAGCATATGGATCAGTCAAAATTATAGCAAATAAAGGTAAGGAGAGGGAAGTGAATGCTGTAGGTGAAAATCATGCTAGGTTTAATCAAAGTCTACATCCAGCACAGCCTATGTACTTCCCAAGCATGTTGAATATAGGTTTTACCCCTTACTCATCAGTATCGCAACCAGTCCACACTACCACTTTTGCTCATGCAATGAGCTTTGCACCAAATCCTATCCAAAGTACGACCTAAAATCACAACCCCGTAATATGCATAATGCAAGAGCTCCAAATAACCACTAAGCACCTTGAGAAAAAGAGCACTTTGAACCATTCCCTTACTCGTATAAAAAGATTTACTCTTGCTTATAGGTAGGCAAACTAGTGGCCCTACTATACATAAACCTAAAATCACCATTGTACCCTAAATGGTATGATAAGAACGCTTATTATGGATACTATGTAGGAGCACAAGGCCACTCCATTGAGAACTGCACTTCATTCAAAGAAAGGTGCAGGGTTTGCTAAAAAAATGAGTGATCAAGATTAAGCAAGGTCTTAGGCCCAATATAGGGGCTAACCTACTCCTTAATCACACCGAACCAAGATTGAATACGATAATCGATGGAAAGGGTTATCAAATTAAAAGAAGTGTAGGAGAAGTCAAAACCTTAATGAGCAAGGTCTGGTAGGCTTTCGTGAAAACTGAAATAGTAACAGATAACAAAAGTTAAAAAAGAAATACCATTGATACATCTTGCTACCATTACGATCAAGAATACGACTTGCAACATTGTCCATCATTCTTGGAGATGGTTCAAAGAATGATGGATCGGTTCAAAATTGAGTTCTATGAAGAGTGGGATAGACATAACGATCCGTCTACCAATGCCACTGATGAAGAAAGACTCACTGATGGTCAGATCTTTAGTTATCTGTCTCTTATAGGCATGAAAAAAAAAAAGCTAATAAAAGTTTTAGGCAGTACACTGCAAGATGGATGGAAGAGGCTGCCCAGATTCATCCTTTACTGATAGAAAAAGAAAGGATTGTTAGATTCATTAGCATGTTGCAAGCCCCTTATCATGAAAAAGTAGCAAGATGCTTCTCGAAGAACTTCGCAGATATGGTCATACTCGGTAGGAGGATCAATAAGGCCATGAAAAATGAATTCAATAGAAAAAATATCTGTAAGGACAAAGCAAAATAAAAGATGAAGGCTAATAAGCAATCAAAATCTAGCGCTAAAACCAGTTCGTCTCAAACTTGTGCTAAGTTAGACTTAAAGGAAATAATCGTTAAAGAAAACTATGAGATTGTGGGAAACATAAAAGAAGTTCAGATGTCAATGAATTTGGCTTGGCAAATCCTGGTGAAAGCTAAGCTACTTAATACAACCAAGAAGATAGAGGAAAGGATTGACAACTTCTATGATTTCCATACTATTTGTAGCCATGCTCTTCAAACATGCAAAGAGTTTCGCGCAATGGTTCAAAAGATGATAAACGAGGGTAGCATCAAATTCTATGATAAAAGCAAACCCCATATATTAAGTCTGCAAATGCAACACCATCTGTTAACGTACTAGAGGAAGAAAAGGGCAATATTCCTTACGAGATTGAAAGGTCATTGATTTTGTACGACAATCAACCAAGAGTTAAAGTTGACCCTGTTTAGCCTCAAATAATCATTCAACTTTCATTTCCCTTGCTGTATAAAAATGATGATGCAGTTTTGTGTAACTATGAAAGCAAAACCTTAATCATCAGAAAAGCTAGCCAAGAAACAGTAAGTGTTGACCTTTTAGGGGAAGTCACCTAACTCAGAGTGACTAATGTTATACCCTAACAGCACCAAAAAATTGGTACTCAATAAGAAAATGCTAATCTTATTTCTCGAGCGCCAAAGTTTGCAACCAATAACTCAAATTTGGTAGCTGTCAATGATCCAGCGAGCGAGAAAAAAGCTACAAAATTCATCAACCACAATGAATATAGCATCGTCGATCAATTCAATAAGCAACCCACCAAGATATATGTGTTGTCACTACTATTGAATCTGAAAGCTCACAGGAATGCCCTCCTCAAGGTTCTGAATAAGGCCTATGTCCCTTTTAGCATCTTTATAGGTTAGTTGGATTACCTAGTGAACAACATGACTATTGATAATTACATATCTTTCACCGATAACAAAATCTCACATGGAGGAAGAGGAAATTACAAAGCCCTCCATATCACCACATATTGTAAAGACACCACATTACCTAGGGTGCTCATTGATAATAGGTTGACTTTAAATGTAATGCCTATGTCATGCCTGAACAAGCCCTCTATTGACACATCTCATATCCAGAATAGTCATATGATTATGCAAGCATTCAAAGGAACTTACCAGAATATTGTGAGGAACATCACTATTCCACTCTAAATTAGCCCATGTACTTACGAAATTAACTTTCATGTGATGGACATTGCTCCAACATATAACTGCCTGTTGGAAAGGCCTTGGATTCATTCTATGGGAGCAATGCCATCATCTTTACACCAAAAGCTTAAATTTGTCATCTAGAATAAAGTCATCAGTATCGGAAGAGAAGAAGATATCATTGCTACTACCTTAACTGATGCTTCATATATTAAACCTGACGAAGATATCCTAGAATCCTTTTTCCAATATTTCGAGTTTGTCAACACTACTTATGTCAAGGTAGGGTCGCTAATAATTCAGCCTTACCTATCAGAGAATACTCATATGGGTTTAAAGTTGACTATCGGTAAAGGTGCCCAGGCCAAAAAAGAACTCAAAATTTGCTTTCAAAGAGTTATTGAATCCTTAAAAGTGGTTAATTAGATCGATAAAAAAAGGGCTAGATTCAAACCTAATGCACAGCAAAAAAGAAAACAAGCTTAGAAAAAATGTGAAAAGAGGATGGCCTAATTGTCAAGACAAGACACAAGGATGAACCAATGATATTCCTACCACTTTGGGAATGTTTTTGTCAAAAGGGACATGTAAATATCGGTTTCGCTGATGCTGTGCTCATATTGAGCAAGGGATTTAGGATTTCTCTATCAATGTGATTGATGAGCTAGAGATGTCAACCATAGTTCGAAGGCTAGTATGTGCCCCTCAGGGTTTGTTCTAAATATTTGGGCTGGGACTGAGATTCCTATACCGTTCAAGTCTATTTCAAAGTAATGTTATGAATTAAACCTACATGCTCTCACCCAAAAACATTGTAGGATCCTTTGTATAGGCAATTTTTATTAAGTATCATCAATGAAAATAACTAAACATTTAGCATTCATTCTTTATGTTCATAGTTTTTGTCAACCTTAGACCTTTCTTCACATATTTTTCCACCCATATTATTCTTTTTCATATTTTTAAGCGTTCCGATGAGGATGACATGACTGTTAATACTGAAGCTTTAGAAATCAATTTTGAGTAATCGATCTATGTTAGTAAGGTCAAATTTGAAGAGGATCCTGAAGAGAACCCCATACCCCTAAACCTATTGAGACTAGTTAAACAGGAAAAAAAAACAAATATTACCCCATAAAGAACCCATTAAAACCATAAACCTTGGAAAAATTTTAACATCGAAACCTTCATAAAGCCATTAACTCGAGCTGAACTAATAAGCCTCCTTCAAGAATATCGAGCCATGTTTGCCTAGTCCGATGAAGACGTGCTTAGGTTAGGTACCAATATTGTAGTCTTAAACTTCTTTCAAACTTGAATGCAAACCAATGCAGCAAAAGTTAAGGAGGACAAAACCAAAAATGCTCCTTAATATTAAGGAAAAAGTTAAGAAATAATTTAAAGCTAAATTTCTCAAGGTAGCCAAATATCTTGAATGGGTAGCCAACATAGTCTTAGTTCCAAAGAAGGATGGTAAAGTATGAATGTGTGTAGGCTACAGGGACCTAAACTGAGCCAGTCTCGAGGATAATTTTTCTCTGCCTCATATTGATACCTTAGTAGACAACACTACCCAAAGATACACTATTTTCTTTCATGGATTTGTTTTCGGGCTATAATCAAATCAAAATGGCAACTGAAGATATGGAAAAAACCACCTTCGTGACCATATGAGGAACTTTTTGCTACAGAGTAATGCCTTTCAGGCTAAAGAATGCCTCAAAAACTTACCAAAGGGCTATGGTAACATTGTTCCATGACCTTATGCATAAAAAAATAGAAGTCTACGTGGATAACATGATCACCAAATGAACAGAAGAAAGTGAACATTTTACCAATCTGTGAAAACTCTTTAAAAGGCTTTGCAAATACCTGCTCAAGCTAAATCCTACCAAATGTACGTTTGGCATTATCTTCGATAAATTATTAGGGTTTATTGTAAGTGAGAAAGGAATAGAGGTGGATCCTAACAACGTTAAAGCTACCAAAGCTATCCAAAACCTACCACCATTGTAAACTCAAAAGGTAGTGAGAAGTTTCTTGGGAAGACTAAACTACATAACCCGATTTATATCTTAGTTGACCGACAAATGCGATTCAATCTGTAGGCGATTGAAAAAATAAAATTATGGGGAAAGGGATCAAGAATGCCAAGAAGCTTTTGATAAGGTCAAACATTACCTTTTGAACCTTCCAGTACTTGTGCCACCAGTGCCCAGATTACTATTAATCCTATATATATCAATCCTAGACAAGTCAATGGCTTATGTATTAGGACAACAAGATGAATTAGGAAAAAAGGAATAGGCTTTCTATTACTTGAGCAAGAAATTTACAAAATATGAAAATAACTATTCATTCATAAAAAAGCTATGTTGCATTTTAACTTGGACAGACCGAAGGTTGAGGCAATACATGCTATACCACACTACATGGTTAATTGCCAAGTTTGATCCCATCAAGTATTTATGCGAAACCCTCACCTTGTTGAGCAGATTAGCTAGATGGCAAATCATGCTTTCTAATTATGACATTGCGTATGTAAACCAGAAAGCCATTAAAGGTAGTACAATAGCAAACTTTTTGGAAAGTCACGTCGCAGATGACTATCAGCCTTTAGACTTTGAGTTTCCTCCTGAAGACTTGATATGCATATCCAAAGCAGAGAACACTATCAAGTGTGGGTCGTCATGGAAATGTACCTTGGTGGAGCTTCAAACGCATTAGGGCATGTAATTGGGGTAATTCTCACCTCACTTGAGGGAAACCGTTACTTTTTCACATCTAAATTGAACTTTGACTGTACCAACAACAAAGCTGAATATGAGGCTTCCATAATGAGACTCCAAGCAGCCATTGAAAAGGTATTCGAACACTGCAAATGCTTGAAGATTTAACCCACATCATTTACTAACTGAAGGGAGAATGGCAAACACGTGATGCTAAACTGATCCATTATAGGAATCTAATATTGAAGCTCAAGAAAGAGTTTGATATATTAGCTTTCAACATCTACCTCAAGAAGAAAACTAAATTACTGATGCCTTGGCCACTTTATCTTTCATGTTTATAGTCAATCTAGAATCGAACATTACTCTTATCCAAAATAAGTATCTACTTAACCTAGGCATATTGCTAGAATATTGAAGAAGAGAGGGATGGTTTGCCTTGGTATCACAACATCCTTTAGTACATCAAGGATCAACGGTACCTAGAAGGTGCCACCAAAGTTGATAAGTGAACCACTAGACGATTAACTAAGAACTCCATTTTGGATAGTAAGATTTGGTATAAGAAAGGTTAGGATTAAGTGTTTCTCCGATGCGTGGATGCCTCCGAGGCTAAAAGAATACTTGAAAAAGTTTACGAAAAAATTTATGGAATGCATGCTGATGGACACCGAATGGCAGGACAAGTCATGCAGTCAAGTTATTATTGGTTGATCTTGAAAAGAATTGCATTAACTATGCTTGAAAGTGTAATAAATGCCAGATCTACACTAATAAGATCCATGTCCCACTAATACCTCTCCATGTTATAATAGCTCCATGGCCCTTTTCTCTGTGGGGCATAGACATGATTGGATCGATTACCCCCAAGGCTTCTAATGGGCATTGCTTTATTCTAGTCGCGATCAATTATTTCACCAAATGGGTAGAACTAGCTTCTTATGCCAACATCACCAGATCTGTAGTGTGCAAATTTATGAAACAAGACAATATCTATAGCTATGGTCCTCTCGAACATATTTTTACGTGTAACTTGAAAAATAAAATGATGCAAGCAGTCTACTCTTAGTTTAAGATTCAGCATCGAAACTCCGTCTTATACCGCTTAAAGATGAATGAAACAGTTGAAGCAACCAACAGGAATATCAAAAAGATAATTAAAAAGATGGCTGAGACATACAAAGATTGGTATGGAATGTTATCTTTTACTTTACACACTTATCGCATGGTCATACGAACTTCCACAGGTGCTACCCCATTTTTCTTAGTCTACGGCATGGAGGCTATCCTACCTATCAAGGCTGAAATCCTTTCCCTTAGAGTTTTGATGGAATCACAACTTGAAGAGGCTAAATAGGTGAAAATCGATATGAACAACTCAATGTCATCGAAGAAAAAAGAATCAAAGCCATCTATCATGGCAAATGTTTCAAAAGTGCATGATGAGAGCCCATGACAAAGAGGTCTGTCCTTGTCAATTCTAAAAAAGTGACCTAGTGCTTAAACAAATTCTATCGATCCATAAAGATACTCATGAAAATAGACCCTAAATTAGGATGGGTCATACTTGGTGAAATGAGTATTCTCTAGAGGAGCCCTGATCTTAACCGAGATGGATAGTAGCAATTTACCCAACCCTATGAACTCTGATTTTGTTAAGAAATACTATGCTTGAAAGGATTTTAGGATGAAAACCCAAAAGGGCATCCTATTAGTCCTTTGCCTACCATTCATCCAAAAAAACAAATAATTTAAAAAATCCAAAACAACCAAAAGGAAGGAAAATACAAGACAAAATAATAAAAACAAATCAAAGAAAAAAAAGAGAAACTAGCTTAAATTGAAAGCCCTACATTCCGTGATCAGATCTCTTCATTTAAAGCAAGCTAAACCTAAACCATAATTAGCCCAAAACCAATCTTCCCCATATTCAAGACCCCAAGTCATAACGTAACCCATTTGTTATGTGTTGAATAACCCTACCAAAACCTCATCCACACCTACACTTGAAAAATGGGAATGGCCTAACTTTGAGGCCATACTCTGCCATGAGGCAATCGAAAGAATCTTTTTATGAGTTGGCCAACACCAAAAGGATTAATTGCTCGAGAGAAATCTTTGAAGGAAGTCAGTGAAGAATTCATGTCATCAACATCAAAGCCAATTGATCAAGAAGATTCATGTTATCTCTTTTGTTTTTCAAAATTTTTCACAATCACATAAGTTTGTCACAACTTGTACCCTTTTTCTTTGAATAAAAATATAACAGTTTGATTTCTTGCAAAACTTTTTTATAACCCTAAATTTCATGTTGCATCATGTTTATCTTCTAATTGATAATGCTTGATAAATGTACTTTAAAAGATAAAACTTTGCAGGAACTTTGTTTCATGTTTAAACACTAAGAATGAACTCTTAGGGCCATAAGCAGCCTTGCTCTAAGACCCCATATCTTAAAAATCTACTTAAAACCTTCTCCCAGCAAATGGTCATAGACTTCTTGTACCTTTAAAGAAGGGATAACCTTAACATTTAAGGCATCTAGAAATTTAGAGCGAGATTGATGAATCCTAGGCAAAAGGTTACCTTACCAAAGTCGAAAAAAACCCAAAATAAGTCATTGGATTAGGCCTTTAAAGTCATTACCCTTGCATCAATTAGGCAGTTATTTGCATCTTCATGTATTATGTAGCACTTAACATCTTATAAGTATCAATTCTTTTATACCAAAATCAAATTTATAGGAAACCTAAGGTACAATATTTTGATTTTAAGAAACCTCAAAAGGCCTCAAGTAAGTATCTTTGACCTTACGAGCTTGTCAAAAATCATCCAAATGAAGTATCCTAAGCTTATTTTTTTCAATCCTCAGAGAACAGAACGCTTACCTACTTTAAAGCCCACACAAGCTGGTGGCAACTGCCTACCTTAACCTCAAAGAGCAAGATGCTTCCCTAACTCAAAGCCCACATAAGTTGGTGGCAATTACCTACCTCAGCCCTCAAAGAATAGGCTGCTTATCAATGCCCATACAAGCTGGTGGCACTATGTAACCCTTCTCAGTCCTCAAAGAGCAAGACGTTTACTTACCTTAAAGCCCACATAAGTTAGTGGCACTTGTCTACCGTAGTCCATGAAAAGCTGGATGCCCTTTTTACTTACCTCAAAAGCTCGCAGAAGCTGATGGCACCCATTTGAAAAAAAAAATTAAAAAATAACCTAGTATGGAGGTCTAACCTTACAAGACTCATCAAAATCCTTTTTTTGTAAGTTGTTTAACCCATCTTGACATGATACTAAATAACTCTCCACTTCTCAACAGGCACACAAATCCATTATTCCATCTAAACAAAATGATGTTTATTCATCTTTGAGTTATTCCTAATACTCAGTCAAGCCCAAAGAGGGGTAGCTGTAGACACCTCATTTTATTTAGGCTAATTTTGGGCATTTTAAGAGTTAGGTAAAAAGATGATAAAATCAAAAAATAAAAATAAAAGCTAGGCAATGATTGTAAGGTGCCGTGTCACCAAGCACTATTAGGTGACATAGAGCTAAGCGAAATTTTTTTTTGAAAAGGTCTAAAATGCCTATGGGTTGTATTAAAGAAAAATATAAAATTGAGGCATCAAAAGCCAGTTTTCATGGCATCACCAGGGTTATTCAAATGAATACTCAGGTCAATTCCTTATTATTTGTGACTAAGTCAAGGTAACTCAAGAAGCCATAGGTATATACAAGTCATATTGGAACATGAGTATTGATACCAGGCCTCTACGGTGCGAAAAACTTGAATTTTTATGTGTAATATCGATATTAAAAGTCCTGGCATCGATACCTAGCATGTTTACATCGATACAAGCCTTGGCAATAGCTAAAGTTATGATTTTTGGTGAAATGTATTAATACGCAAGCATGAGTATCGATATAAGTCCATGGAGTATCGATATAGGCCTTTAAGTCTTGAGAATGGAAAAAATTTTTACTTTTAGTATCGATACACACCTCTTTATATTGATACTCAAGGGTAAAAATTACCTTATGTATCGATACAACATGTTTTGTAATGATGCAGTAAGGTATTTTGCCTAGTTTAGACCATTTTTCAACCTTTAAAAATCTAATTCAAACATGTTTTTGGCACCAAAAAATCGTCATAAAACATTGCAAACCTTATCTTTGGGCCTATGATTGAATTCAAACAAATTTTAGAGCCCAACAACCAATGAAAAAGGACACTTTTACAAAATATATAGTTGTAAGAGCGTAGTAGGCATATCATCAGCTGGGAGACTATTGCAGCATTTTTGCTCTCTTTCTTGGTATGACAAAACAATAAAAAGAAAACCAGTCGAGCATGGTAGCTGGAGATGTTCCCTCGTTCAGGAGAAAAAAATCAAAAATGTCTCCCAAAGGCATTGGTTAAGCATTAGATTAAAAGGATGACTTTCTCCTATCAAAAAAAGAAAAGACTTTCTCCCATCAAAAAACTCTCAACTATCAAAGAAGTTCTCTAGTAATCCTAGAAAACTCTACATCCATCCCTACAAATCCTCTATCAACTCCAGCTTCAATAACTTACCAAAATACTATTACAATGCCTTTCACCCTCAACCAACCTCTGTTTCCGTATGTCCTCAAAGCCACCATTAGAACACCTTTAAAAATTTAACCTTTGATACACTTTCATCCTCAAAACACCCCATCAGCAACGATATTACCAGAAAGCTCCTTCCTTTCACTTTTTTCTGGTTAAACAATAATAAAAAGAGGGAAATAACTGAGCTTAAAGTTATTTCTTTAAAAAAGAAAGAAACTTCAAACTCTTGTTCGTATGTTTTTTACCTTGTTCCATATATTTTCTTTTTTGATCATTCATTTCATTTTAGTGAGCTATTCATGCTGCCATTACCTTCCCAATATTCTTATACATTTTTGCTGCCTTAGTTGTGGTAGTCCTAGGATCTTAATGACCCTCTTGACACCTTAATGTTATTAGATATATAAATTCACCATGCTCCATTTTCATCATCATATAGCCTCTTTTCATGCACCTTTAGCCTTGTTTCTTCCATATTCACATATCCATTTCATATTTAAATGGTCACCTTAACGTGTCTTAGGCATGTTTAAATATTTTTCTTGTGTTTTAAGGAGGCTCATGAAATAAAAATATGGTCTTGACAACTCCAACATCCACTCCTTCGTATAAACATGTTTATATTATCTCCATACACCCTATTAGTCATTTTCTTGCATCTATGTCACCCAGTTCCATGTCAAAATGTCATTTTTACATGGTTGTATGTTTAATCCATGTTATCTTTGTGTGTATTGTATTTTGTTCATGATATCTTCATTAAAATGTTTACTTGTTTCTTACAAACTAATTTTTAGAAACATCCCCAAGTTAAATTCATGTTACCTTCAATAAATGCAAAATAGCATGGGCTTAATGTTTTCATCAAATTGGTCTCCCAATCTTAGGGGAAAATCAACATTTCAATTCTAGATTTATGGTGAAAGAAGTTCATTTAAAAAAAAAAAAAGGAAAAGAGATCTTTTTAGTATTAATCCTTGATTTTAAGTCTCATGTTCCTTTTTATGACATGGTCAATGGGTTGTTCCATCATCCCAAACTACTCTAGGATTATGGAATGAACTTGTAAAGCTCATGTTCTTTCCTATCATGGACGTTTAGACATCCTAGGCATGAGTCTCTCTTTGAAAAAACCAAAATATTGAATAATCTCCCTATTTTTGGTTTAACAGCACCATGTCTAAACTTGCAAAATTATTTTTAACCAAAAGTAATTCCTTTGATTTTTCTAATATTTTTACTTTAAAGAGCATCAATTAACTTTCTAATAGTGTCTTATTTGCCCTCGTATCATGTCGGATGAAGGATTTATGATTTTCTAAACCTTTATTGTTCGAAACCCCTAAAACTACCATGGAACATTTTGTTTAG
The DNA here is from genome assembly GCA_038382025.1 of Adansonia gregorii. Lineage (NCBI taxonomy): Eukaryota > Viridiplantae > Streptophyta > Magnoliopsida > Malvales > Malvaceae > Adansonia > Adansonia gregorii. The sequence goes on along the minus strand of JBBYHO010000015.1, from coordinate 25,529,771 downwards.
GCCATTTTGGCCCATTAGATGATTTTTATGAAATTTTCAAATATTTTTTGCAAAAAGTTCACAAAATTCCTTTTTTAGAAAAATATTATCTACGATCTAATAATCCTAGATAAGCTTAGAATGATTTTTTGAAATCCAACATACCCTTTTAATTGTACATGCTACCAGTGCAAAGATAAACCTAACTTCAAAAGTTAATTCCACCTAGAAAGTGATTTTCTAGAATATTTGGAATATTTTTATGTTAAACCATTTCCAATAGTACCTCATTTACCCCCTGAAGCTTTTAGATGTGCTAAAAAATATGGGAATAGAGAGGACATAATGTTGTCTCTTGTTTCCAACCTAAATTTTGAATCGTCGTTTATCGAGACATTTGGACATCTCGAAATGCGTTCGGTTAAGTCCCCTACAACAAATGCCTTTTTTGACTCGGATCAAGATTAAGATACAAAAAATAGGATTTCATATTAAAATTTTCGCTAGTGGAGATACTCCAACTCTACTACTCAAAAGGGATACTCTAGCTATGTTTTTAAATTAAAATTTAAATTTCTCCTTGTTCCTAAATGTTTTTCTAACTTTAGGGATACTTCAACCCCATTTTTAATTAAAAATTTAAATTTTCTGCTTGTTCCTAAATGTTTTCTGAACTTTACGAATACTCTAACCCTATTTTTAATTAAAAATTCATATTTTCTCTTTGTTCCTAAATGTTTTCCTAACTTTGGGGATACTACAACCTTACTACTCAAAGTGGATACTCCAACCTCATTTTTTATTAAAAATTCAAATTTTCACTTTAATCTTAACTATTCTCATAACTCTATTTTAGGGATACTTAAACCCCATCTCATCGAGGGGATACTCTAACCCCGCTTTTATTTAAAAAACTTAAAATTGCCTTTCTTTTGGATGCGTCAAACTGTTTTGATAGAAATTATCTTTCTTCTTTAAATTACCATTAAATCTAGACCAATCTATAAAATTATAATTATCACCTCGATTATTCTTCAATAATCGAAGGCAATTATGAGATACATTTTGATCATCCTTTCTTTTTATGTTTTTTTTTTTATGGTTGCTTGTTTATGATATTATTATATTTCTCATTTTTTGCTTTACTAACTTGTTTCCTTTTGTAGTAATTATTGTGCATCCTTATTTAAAATTTGTTTTCCAATAAAATTTACAAGGCGATGTTTCATGTTGGTATCTCTCCAGTGCCTAATGCAAAACATTAAATTTTTAAAAACATCCAATCCAAACATTGTTTCACAAAAATCCCTATGTTCCTTACATCTCTAAGGCACATAGGTGACCTAATTTTCTTTTAAAAAAAAACCCAGATTTCCATTTTCCAAAACTTCATGCATTAAAGATAATTATGTCTAAATAGAGACCAAACAAAACCAATTTAATCGAGACCAAAGTAAGACAATGTTAGCAGATACCAGTTTCGAGCGTCATAGGGATATTGGTCTTTCCCTACGAGTAACCAACTCCCGAGCCCACAAACGAATCTCTAGACTTTGTATACCTTGAAATTAGTGTTTTAAGTTTTGTAACTTATAAAATTGTTTTCAATAGGCATCTGGTCTTGCCTAGCGAAAAATGATCGGTGGTGACTCCAAATTTATAGCCACTTCGTGAAGGCCATCCGAGACTAGTTGGATAAGCGATTCGTCTGATGGTCTCTTGGCTTTCCTCCCTATTATTATGCCTAATCCAAGTCCTGATCATGGGATAACTCAAAGGCTCAACCATAGTAAACCATCATCTATTTTTAAGTCGAGCACGCCATGCCCTTCGAATCATCCAAAGTTTTAAAGGCTGGGCATGTGGCAACACTTAATACTTAGAAATAGCTAAAAAAAGATAGCTGTAGACACCCAATTTTATTCGAGTCTATTTTTCAAGGCATTAAAGGTCTCTATTCAAGGTGTTGTGAAGATCATTTGAGTAATCACGAACTAGTCACCCTAATTTTGAGCTAAGATGGGTGCTCAGAGAACCAAAGGTAAGACAAATCTACATTTTTGGATGCATGTATTAATACATTGCTTATATGTATTGATATGAGACCGTTACACCAATAAGATTCAAAATTCCTCTATTCGTATTGATATAAGAGAGGAATGCACTGATACATGAGTTAGTATATCGATACATGAGCTAAATGTATTGATATAAGGTTATATCGCAACTAAAATTCAATTTTTATCAAAAATATATCGATATGCAAGTGATTGTATCAATACATCTATTTGTATATCACTACAATCTTCATTATATAGATACATTTTAGGTTTTTGCCTAGTGTATCGATAAAATATGCAATGCATTGATACACCTTGTCGATTTTACCTAATTCATGTCATTTTAAACCTTTTGCATTATGACATTGAAATAGGAATTTGGTAAACAACTTTGGCTTCAAAAATTATTTGATATTAGACATAACTTTTTAAAATTCATATGGACTGCATTTTTAGGCTTTAAAAATTTGGTTATAACATTTTTGAATGGTCCATTAAGCTTTTTACAAAGGCATTTCATGATATAATATGGATTAATGAATTGCGAGCTTGACCTTATCATATTAGATCATGCATGGTTTATTACTATTGCCAGAGTTGTACCTTAACCAATCAAATGTTGAAAGGTTGCTCCTTATTACAATGACTCTTCATATAGTACTTAGATGCCCTACCTTTATTAGGTTTTTGATGGTTGAGATTAAATCCTATATAAGATATGTTATGATAATAGCCAAAAGGACCTTTACATATAATTACATCAGCCTCCATACTTAGAAAACATTCATTCCTGTAGCTCTCCCTCAGCCTTTTAAAAAAAAAAATACCCTAAACTCTCTAAAACCATCACCATTCCTCATGAAGCACCTTTCCCTTGGTATGGAATCTTCAAGCTCATTCTTTGCCACATTTTCTTACTAAAATAATAGCTAGGAAGCTGAAAAGCGAGCTTTAAAATTAAATTTTGTTTTGATCAACATTATCAATAAGGTTTTTAAAGTGTTTGGGGTGTATCTTCTATCCTTTCTCTATTTATTTACTTGCTTTTGCATTTCTATCATTCTAGTGAAACCTTAACATGCTGAACATAACCCTAGTTTAAGATTTTTGTGAATTTTTGGCTTTGGTTGTGGTAATCTTAGGATCTTTGATACTTTTTTGATCTTTCAACCATGTTCTTTCACATTTATATGGTTGGCTCATTTTGAAATTATGTTTTAATGTTGCCTTGAAATTCCAGCAACCTCTTCCTCTTTATTCAAGCATGTTTATATCATCTCTATGGCAATATTCTTAATGTCATGCATTTAACTAACATCTCCAAATTTTTTCGTGCTTATCTTTCCACATATTATCATCATTTTGATGCTTAAATGTCATCTTTACATATTTGAACATGACTACCATATTTATTGTCATGAATATCATTTTTAGTCCATCACATGTTTGTTAAAACACTTGTTTGTTGATTGTCAAAAATTTGTTTTCCTAAAAAAACCCCAAGTTAGTGCCATGCTAACCTTAATAAATGAGGATTAACATGGACTTAAGGTTTTTTATTCATCAATCTTGAGGAAAAAGCAAGTTTTTATGTTTGGATTCAAAGGTTTTTGAGATTAAATGTTCTACTTATCAAAAAAAAAGTTTTATTGTTCAAAGTTGTTTGTTCCTTAATCTTTTTGCCTAGAGTTTTTATGTTTATGACACAGTCAATGGTTTGTTTCACCATCCTAAACTATTCTAGGATTGTGTAAATGAGCTCATGAAGCCCATGTCACTTATTCCTCCCTGTTATGGACATTCAGATGTCCATGGCCTAAGTTTGGTCCCAAGGAAACAAAAAAAAAAAAAGAAAAAATCCCTTGTTTTGCCCTGACAGCATAGTGGTCACAATGTGAAAAATCATTTTAAAACCTTAAACTATTCTTCATGAATTTTTTTGACATTTTTCCTTGAAAGGGCATCTAATTCCCTTTCCAATGGCATCTCATTTGCCCTCATATCATTTTCGATTAAAGAGATATGATTTTTCAAGCTAATGTTGTCCAAAATCCCTAGAATCAGTAATTTGAATTCTATTTGGAACTTTTTAGCCCATCAATTTTTTTTTTGAATTTTTAAAATATATTTCCTACAAAGTTCATGAAATTTTCTTTCTGGAAAGATATTGCTTGTGATTAATGATTTCGTATAATTCAGGAATGATTTTTCAAAGTTTGCCATACCTTTTCCATTACATGTGACGTCACTATCACACTTGACCTAACTTTAAAGATTATTTGCACCTAGAAAGAGATTTTTTTGGATTTTTATGAATATTTTTACATTAAACGTTATCGAGTCATTTTTTCAATAGTACGTAACATGACCTCTAAAACCTCTGAATTTGTCCAGAATGAAATCAAAAAGGTGGATGGCATAATATTGTCCCTGTTTTTAGCTCTAGCTAAAATTAATCAATTTTTCAAAAATTATTGCTTCACAATATCTAAATGTCTCTATGTGAGCCTGATTACCTCCCATTAAGTCAAAAAAACATGCATCAAACTTCACCTAGGCTCGATCAAGGCACGAGCATTTTTATTTCACCAATTTAAATTTTTGTCAATTTGCTACCCTTTTTTACCATAAATCACCTATTATTGTCAAGAATTAGTCAAAAATGTCACCTTGTTAAGAAATTGTCAAACTTTTATCAATTTAAGTCTTTCAACCCCATTTTTTCAAAAATTACCAAAATTTCCACCTATAGGGATACTTCAATCCTTGTTTCTTAAGGAATACTTCAATCTCATTTTTTGAGGGGATACTCCAACCCTACTTTTAAAAAATGTCAAGACTTAAAATTTTTTTCTTTTTCAGATTTTTTGTAGACTTTTCAAAAATCCAAACCAGTTTTCATGCCTTAACTAATCAATGGATCTAAAAGCATCCCCAAAACTATCAACTCGATTATTTCAAGATAATTGATGATAATTAGGAGATATATTTTAACCATCCCTCCCTCTTCCCCTTTTGTTACTTTGTGTGATTTATTTTTGCAACATTATCTCATTCTTATCGTCTTACTAACACAATTCTATTATGATAATCATTTTGCATTCATATTTTCAAAAATTGTTTTCAAAAATCATGAAGGCAATGATTTACGTTGGTATCTCTCTAGTACTTGACATGAAATTTTTCATTTTCAAAACTAAATCTATAGAACATTTTAATCAAAAAATCTTTATGTTTCCCACCTTTTTAGAATGCATATATGATTCGAATTTTATCTAAAACTGAGTTTATTTTATACAAATTCTTTTATAATAAGGTATTATATTTAAACAATGATAAGTCAAAAGTTAAAAAATTGAAACTAAACTACGATATGGCTAGAAAGCTACCAATTTTGGGCATCATAGAGAGGTTTGTGCCTCTTTGCGCGTAACCAACTCTCGAACTTAACTGTTGTTGCAATGTGGCCCGGATACAAATCTTTACCAAGCCTGACTTGAATAGCCTTCACCTTTATAGTTGTTGATATATCACTATTTTATACTTTCTTGGTTCTATAGGCCATGTCATTATCGACACTTTTTTATTTTTGGGGATTGGGTGGTTGAGACGAATCGCTCATTTGACTTAACCTTGAATAGTCATTACAACATGAGTATTTATTTAGAGTTGCCACTAATCTATTTGAGCTAAATGAGATTAGTAACCAATCAAAGTTTGTATTTTGAGGGTTACAAAAACCTAGAATACTAATTGCGAGGATCGTGGTTGTACCAGAGATCATATAAAAGGGTTTGGGAGTCAATTATAATCACAAGGATTGAACCTCTCGTGATACCCAAAATCTATAACTTATTAATTAGGTGTTAACTTGACTTTTAATTTTTTATTTGGTTTCAACATATAGCATTTAATTATAAATTTCCAAAATAATATTTTATGAACAAATTTATTATTCTACAGAAAAAATCAAGTTTTTAAAATTTTAAAATGAAAATCTCTTACGTACTCCACCGGAGGACCAATGGAACATGAAAGATTTTATCATTCTCTTTTGTACCCCAACAGAAAACTAGAGGAACACAAAAGATTTCAAAATTCAAAATATCATTTGCAACACATTCGAGCACCGAAGGAATGCAAAAGGTTTATTTTTTAAAAAATTTATGAAAATCTCGATTTCTACTTTGAAAAGGGTATCTCATTATTAAAATAATCTGTAAAACCCTTCTTATATTTTGGGAGAAACTCCATGTATTATTTTAACTTAAAGACGTTGCCTTAATTTTCTAAAAGGAAAATATTATATTTTATTAAAAATATTTATAGAACATCCTAAGACTTGATAACAATCTAAAATGACGAACATATTCCTAATGTGTACCTTTGACATGAAAATATCCTAGTAATCACATAGAACTTGGTTCTAATGCAAAATTACCAAAATGCCCTTAGGCATACCTTTAACGTGAAAGTATCTCGACAACCCTAAAAAACATGAGAAGGATTATAAAAAGGTGAATCTATTCTAAATGTACATCTTTGGCATAAAAGCATCTCAATGAGTACCTAAGACTTGATTCTATAAAATTACCAAAATGCCTCTAGGGCATACCTTCGATCTGAAAGTATCCCGACAACCCTAAAGGACATGAAAAGATAATTAATGATGATTTTTGCTGTAAATGGGTACTTTAGATGATAAATATGAGCTAAAGTACAAAAATTGTTGAAAAATTGATCATGATGTCATCTGCAAAAATAGATTTTGAAATTTATTAGAAATAAAAAAACTAATTTTTCTTTTGAATATTCATCCTTTCTATCTGAGATTTATTCTTTACAACCCTCGAAATTACATTTTTCACAGCTAATTAAACATGACTGAAAAGGTTTGGAAAATGTATAGTCCATTTGGAAGAGGTCAACCTCTACCGAGTTCTTAGTTTCAAAAATTTAAAACTATGAAAACAAAGCGGATGAAATTAGGTGTCTACACTCATGCATGCCTCTAAACTTAAGGCTAAAATATGAGAGTTGCATAGCATAAGCTAAGTAATTACCTTAACAGCTTTAGTGATATGCCTGTTCTAACTTTGAATCCATAATTCTAAGTGTTGAACAATCCTTTGAGAATCTATGCTTGATTTGGTAAGTTTGCATGCTCGCTTGCTTCTTGTTGTGATGTAAGAGTTCATCTTCTGAGTAATGGCTTTATCTCCATGAAACCTCGCATAAATTTACAAAAGAAATCTTAGTAAGATATAGGCATTAGTAGTGCCAAGATATCAAAGACAATATATATGTAAAAGCATTTGAAAAGAATATTTTCAATATATATCAATTTTGAAAGAAAATAATTTGATACTAATCATTGGTAAACAAGATTTTCACTAAACATAACTAAAACCAAATGTTGATTTAAGAAAACATTTAGAGGCCAGTTGATAATAGTTAGCACCAATGGTATCAATTTTAATTTTGCAAATAAAAATATTCAAATTAAGCATAAAAACCATTTTGCATGTGTAAGCATCATTATTCAGATATAAGCACTTAGTCATGCATTTGGTTTATGAAACACTTATAAATTAATCAAATATGATGTTCAAGCATGTGATGAGTAATGAAAGGATATTAATCAAGGTTTAGAAGTCATAGAAATGAAGCATATAGAGTGAAAACCCATTAAAATGATCAAACATGCATTTTTGGACAAAAATAGCTCGAATTGCTTAAAATAAACCCCATGTATCAATATAAGTTAAGTGAGTATCAATGCAGGCTACATTGTATCGATACAAAGGGGTTTTGTATCGATACAAGGCCTAATATTTCTAGGTTTTCCTAGGTTTTTGTTCATGGCATCGACAAACACTCAAAGTATCAATAATTTTTTTAAATTTTTCGAAAAATCTATGAAAAAACTTGCAATTTTCACTTTTGAAACCCATGACATGAAGTATGAATGCAAACCTTTGATTTTAAACATTTAAAAGTCGTATGAATGATCAAAAGTTTGAATTAAAACACTTATAAAATCAAGTTTGAATGATCTTGTATATTTGGTCATATAAACAACTTAAGTTCAAGCAATATGCAACAAAAGGTCTTGAAATAAGAAATTTTCATTCAAACTATCTATGCACAAGTTCATAAATATGAGTATACAACATCATCAAACATCCTATGTCTCAAGTAAGCATAATTGATCATAAAGAATTAACAAGACTTAATGACTTGCTAAAGCATGTTTTATGGTATCAAATCACATATGCAAGCTTTTTATGCTTCTTTTAAAGATATGTATACAGTTTATTCATCTAGTAAAGTTTGCTAAATACACAAAAAAAATGAATTTATTTAAATCAAACTTTTATGCATAAATCATGCTTTCATGTCATCATTTCATAAACTATAGAAATATAGCACAATTAAGCATATAATTTTGAAATGCATATTCAATCAAGCTCATACATATTCAACATGAAAGATATATGTTTTCATTAAAGTCATTTTGCGTATAAAAATCATTTTTCAATAATACATTATATATATAAATAAACACATAAACACACATACACATTCATATATAACATGAATAGCTAACCATATGTCCTAAAAACAAACTAAATGTTTAAAAGTTACCCATCACACTTCTTTGTATGTCTTGAGCATCTATTTGTATTGCTTTGCTCCTTATTGCTCCAACATACCTTGTTTTTTAGTACCTAAATTGATGTAGGTCCTTACAATTTAGTTTCAAAGCATCTTATAACCCATACTTGCCTAATTTTAAATTGTCTTTTTCTTAATAGGACAAATATGTGGCGTATGACCATAGTATTTTTAATGATTACATTTGGTTATATAATTTTAAAAATATTTAGCTAAAATAATTTTTCCTTATTTTAAGCTTTTAATTGTCTTTTTCAAATAAAATTGACTTTCTCTAAAATATCAATTTTTAGCTTCGAATCATCAAGGTTATTTTTAAAATCCTTATTTTTTTGACTCAATTTTTTATTTTAATAATAAATCATTTTAAATTTTTAATTTAGAAATCATTTTTCTATGTTTTGAGTTCTTTTCTCAAACTTAATTGCAAGTTAATTAAATGAATATCACAATTATCAAATGTATAAGAATTTAAATTATAAGAGCTTAAGGTTAACATGAGCTCATCAAAAGCCATGAAGCAAAGGTTGGATACTTCATCATTTGAGGTTTTTATCATCGAAAATGTCACTATCACCTTAAGTGGCTACAAATGCTTTTCTTCTTCTTCTTCTTCTTCTTCTTCTTCTTTTTTTTTTTCTTCTTCTTCTTCTTCATGTTCAATAAAAAGGCAATCATACTTAACATGGCCTAGTGTGTTTCAATTATAGCACATTACTTTTTCAACCTTGCTTCTTTGAGATGATTTTTTTTGTTCATCTTGATGATCATCTCTTCATCTTTGCCTTCTTTTTCATTATCTTTTCTTGTTTTTCAGTCATGGAATCCTATAACGTAACTCCAACTTTCCTTGGTTGATCTTTTCCATATTTATCTTCATTCTATTGGTAAGGAATAATCAGATAAGTTCATCTAAGGTAAAGAAGTTAAGGTTCTTTAATTCTTCAATCATGGTCATCTTAACTTCTTATAACTTAGACAGGCTATTAAGTATTTTTTTTGACCATCTCCTTCCTAGGATAGGTCTTTCTAAGACCTTTTAAGCAATTGACAATTGTCATGAATTAATCAAACATCTCTTTAATGCTTTCCTCCGATTTTATCTTGAACATCTCATAATCGAGGGTGAACATACTTGTTTTGATTTTTTGACTTGATTGGTCCCTTTATGTGTGGTAGCCAATCTGCCCTATATTTTCTTGGTGCTATCACATAAAGACACTTGGTTGTACTCAATTAGCCTTAATTCACAAATGCAAGTGTGCATTGCCTTAGCATTGAGTTGAGCAATTTTAATGTCTCTTTCATCCCATTCACTTTCTTCTTTGAGGACTTCTTTATCTCTTACTATCTTCATGAAGATAGTTAAACCATTAATGATTATCTTCCATAGTTAATAATCATTAGCTTGGATAAGTAACCTCATCCTTATATTTTAATATGCATAATTTTTTTTATTGAAGAGAGAAAGCCTCACACTTAAATGTTTTTCAAGCCCTATTCCGAAAATACCACCGCTAGCCATTTGCATGGTTTTTTAGGATTTTTGTTTAAGGATGTTAAGCCTACAAGAATGACATGCAAGCTCTGATACCAATTGTTAGACCTTGAATTTGTTAATGAAATAAAAAAAGGGGTGAATTGATTTCTCACAGACATTTTTAAATTAAAACCTTAAATATGCAAGTTGAAAAATATTAAATAGTGAACACTTTGGAGTGGTACGCTAGTGAAATAAACAAGATAAATAAGTAAGGGGTAGAAGAGTAAACACGATGATTTATAAAAGTTTAGCCTCACTTGCCTACATCTTTTCTCTTGGCCTCACTTGGAAAAAAGTTCCCAACTCACTAATTTGGATTGATTACCTTTCAAGGAAAAGGTATAACCTTTACAACTCCCTATCTTTCAAGGATAAGATAAGAACTTCTTTTCTATCTTTTATAGATGAGATAGAACCCTCTATCTTGTATGGCTGAAACATAACCTTCTCCCTACTTTTAAAGGCTAGGAAAAAACTTCTTTATCTTTCAAGGCTAAGATAATAACCTCTCTATCTTTCAAAGCTAAGATAGTTTTGTTTTTGAAGGTTGAGATAGAAACCTCTCTATCTTTCTATGATAAGATAGTAACCTTTCTACCTTTTAATGGCTAAAATAGTAACCTTTCCTTTTTACAAAGGTTTTTAAGTGTAAATAAATAAGACCTTCAGAAAGCCTAATGTTTATAGGTTTGAGCTCTAGGAAGGATGATTACAAAGATATAGTACAAAGAATACACAAAAGATAGGAAAAATTAATCATATACAATTGAAGAGCTACCTTTAAGCTTAGAGAGATGAATGATATGGCTATATGCTCTTTCTCTTCTTGATTCTATGCTCTTAGGACTATGGTAAGGCTTATTTATAGCCTTGATATTTAATATGGCAGTTGGTAGTGTTTGACTAAGGTTTAAAGCCATTAAAGCTTTATAAATTCAAGTTACCGTTGAAATACACTCCTCTAATCTCGAGTCATATAGTGTGGTATCGATACCAGTTTAAAGTTTTTGCCTATTTTGAAGCTTAGTATTGATATAGGATGATAAGTCTTGAGACTTGGTAATTTTTCAAGGCTTGGTATCAATACAAAGAACACTTCTATTGATACTTAGTGTATTGTATCAATACAGGGATAATTTGTATCGATACAAATGAGGGTTTCTTGTAAACCTTAGCTATTGACAAGCATTGTATTGATACTCAACATTATGTATGATACTTGGGCTATTATATCGTTATTTATGGGGTTTTAAGTTTTGTATCGATACGAACATGCATTAGATCGATAATATCAAAAATACCTTATAAAATGATTTTTCTTGCCATAAAAGTTACTAAAACAAGTCTAAAACATATTTTAAACGTTAGTATATATTTGAACATCTTTCTTTAGAAAATATGAAGTCTTAACCAATTTAACAAAGAAAACTAAGTTAAAAATATTAACTTTAAAACATTTATTACAAGCTAATCAAACTTAAGTTTTCATTATATTAAAATCGAGATTAATTCAAAGCTAATAAAGCTAACAAAATCTCTCACCTAGACCTACTAAGATTAGGTCAAGCCACCAACTAATTACTTTCTTGGTCTAATTCAATGCTAATTGGACCTTTCTAATTCTTGGCTAAGTTTATTCTTTATTTAAGTGGGCTTGCTGAAAATAAGGCCACGAGTAGCTAGGCAAGGTTCAACCTAGCTTAATTTACATGCAAGAATTTTGATTTCCAATTAACTTTCTTGCCTAATTAAAATAATTTTACTTCATGTAAATCCAATTAAATAATTATCAAATGATTATTTAATTCACTTTAACAATAAAGGAAGATTATTCGACCAAGACAAGATTACCATAGTGCATGTCTACAATTAGATATTGTCTAGATAAGATATTCTTATCTTTCTGGAAATATTAAGACATTCAAAATTAAATTTCATAAATCTACTTAATGTCTTAATCAAATCTTAATTGAACTAATTCAATTAAGTCAAATTTAATTAAATACTACTTTAAACCAACTCATCTAACCCTACTATGTGTGACCCATTAGGTTCTCAACATACTGGTAATGAATGTAATCAATCTCATTAACTACATTTATAGATCAAGAGTGGAATCTAGTAACCTATCATGACTGCCCAACTGTTGAAGAGTCAAGGTAACCTTGTTGAAACCTTTCAGTGAACAGCATATCAGTTTAATTTGATCTTTTCAACAAATATCCCCTAAAAAAACATGAGTATATTTATAGTGTTTACTCACGCTTTAATCCATGTTAGTTTTGCATCTCATAGTTAAGTTTTATGAATTTAAAGGAACAATTTTTCCTAAATTCATCATCTTTTGGGCACGATATATTCTATAGCCAAGAGCAGATAAAATGGTTAATCATCTCCAAATTACTCATCTACCTTCGTGTGGTTCATGTCATACCCAAAATCACCTTATTATAGCCATCGCTTCTCATAGACTCGTTTAGAGGAAATAAAAGTGTGATACTCCCCATACAAAATGACTTAGTATCACAAGTTTAAGGACTAATTTAGTCACAACTGGCATGTGAGAATATTTTCATAGAAACTTGAATGACTAATACTAAATGGAATTCTCACAATGGCCAAGTTTAATGAACTTGCTTCCATAAAAAAAGCACCTACATCTCATCCCAAATATCCCTTATACTTTAAACTATAAGATAATTACGTACTTTATAAGTAAAAAGGCATAATTTGCTAGTCTTTATACATTACCAATACCTCATCTTTGTAATATGTTGACTAGGAATTGTAAACATCTAATTTCGTCCAGACCTTTTTTGTAGACATTTAAGAGTGCCCAAAATCAATGACCAAGTGACTATTCCACTAGAGGTCAGCCTCTTTTGTTTAAGGGTCAATCTTCTACCTTCTAACTCAATATTTACAAGGGAGAATGCCCATACTAGTATCTAAAATCAGTGATCGAATGATTATTCTAGTGCGGTCAACCCCCTTGCTGGAAAGGTCAATCCCTTACCTTCCAACTCAGAATTTACAAGGGAGAATGTCCATACTAGTATTTATAATAGCAGGTATCAAATTGAAAGAAAAAATATTTTTTCCACAAATTAAGTTTTGAATCAGATTTGTCACATGAAAATTTTAAGTTAAGCCTTTTGTGTGTAAATTTTTATTTTAAATTAATTTGGCATCCTTAGGATTTTATTTACCTAAGCATAGTCTTAATTAAACCTTTCACATGGAAATTTTTTTTTAAATTTTTAATTCCTTAATGTATTTCTTTTCATACATGGAATTTTCTCCAAAATATTTTAAAATTGAAATATCTAATTAGGCATTTAAATTTAGTATTTGTTAATTGTTAATTCACACTTGAAACCTAAATTTTTCTAAGTATAGATCTTTTATCTTAATTTTTTTCCCCATGGAATTCTCCATTAGATTTTCTTTTAGATTCTCATGACATGGAAAATTCCACTAGGCATATTAAATATAGGATTTTCAATTTAGTACTCGTATATTAAAATTTTTAAATTTCATCATAGCTTTTTTAATCTTTACACATTAGTCTTTTTTCATTGAAATTCTATCACGTATAATTTAATTAGGATTCTTGCATATAATTTTTTATTAAATTGTATCATTTAATCAAGTCTTCGTCTAGTTTTTGTATTAATTTTGTCTTTGAAGTTATTATCCTTTTTAATATTTTAGGTTTGGCTAATTTTTTTATTTATTGATTTTATTTGAGTATAACTTATAAATCAACTAAAATAATGTTGCTTTAATAGAATGATATTTTTAATGTTTTGCTAATAATATTACTCTTTTTACTATTTATAAGAATACAATAATATCGCAATAATATTATTATTTTAAATGTTAATATTAATATACTCAAGTCTCCTATAATGTGAATATTTATAATCATTTTTTAATATTTTTAAGATTGAATCAAAATTAAAAATCTCAAAAATACAAGAATTAAAAATTTTCAAAATCCTTGTAGAGAGACTAAATTCGCATACTAGCGTAAATATAGGACAAATTCGGATTTTGGCATAAGGAAAAGGATTAAATTTGTATTTTGGCATAATTATAGAGATTAAACTTACATTTTGGTATAAATATAGGGAGTAATAGAACCCTTTAACCTGAGCTACGTTAGCAAGTCAATGTCTATGGTAGGTGATAACTCTATAAAATAGAGTTATTTAGTCTTATTATTCATATGAAATTAGCTAAGTCTTAAAAATTTTTATTTAAATTTTAGTTATAATAGTTTTATTTTATTTAAATTCTTATTTATTTTTAATAGTTTTTAATTTAGCATTATTTACTTTCCTTATTTTTAATGGCTTTGTTATTTAAATATTTTTCATATTTTTGTAGGTTAAATCCCAAAAGAGTTTTCAAAAATACAACAACTTAATCAAAAATTAAAGTGGACTCAATCAAGAAAAGTGATTAAGTTTGGCAATTTCCAAAAATAATACTTTCAAGCTAAGGTTCTACCTATAAAAAGGAATATTAGGATTAAACTTAGAGACATCATAGAGACAATCTTAGATATTTTATAGTTTTATTTTTCTCTAGTTCTTGGAAGAGGAGAGAAGCCACCATAATATTCAAAAAGCTAGAGAGATTTTGGAAAAGCTTAAAGATCCAAGATCTGACTAATCTTAGTTTTCTCTTTCTCTTTATTCTTTTTATCTTTCTTGTATTATTTATGATGGTGAAACTCCTTAGTTTTATATTTTATATATTTATTATGAACTAGATTTATTTTTCTAGGGTTGCAATAGAACTCAATATGTAATTTGAATTATTTTTTTCTTTTCTTGATTTAATGATAATTAAGTTGTTTGTTCAATCTTGTTCTTAATGCTTCCAATCGCTTGATCACCAATTAGATTGATTTGATAACCTTAATGAACTTGGAAAAGAGAATTTTTTGTTTAGACCTAGATTGAATGACATATGTTTCATATTCATTTATTAGGATGAACTAATCTACAATTAGATCGGAATATACGAGAATGCCATATGTTACCAAATTAGAGTCTAAGCTTAATGAGTTTCTTTTAATCCAATTTACGTAGGAATATAATAATTTGATTAAGAGAGATATTTTTATAAGACCATCAGAAGATACTTAAATAAATTAAAACTCTAAGTTAACAACTCATTATTATTAGTCAAGCAAAGAGAATAGGATTTTATTCAAATAAAGTGTTGAAAGAAATTGTAATCCTAGGCTTCTGTTATTTGTTGTTTGCTTCATTATTATTATTATTATTATTAATCATTAATTGATTATTTGAATAAGATTAAGTTGTTTTAATTTTAGTACTTAACAAATTTAGTATCAATTCCTTGTGGGATCAACACTCTACTTTATCACTATATTACTTATTGCGATATGTGAACTTGCGTGGTTTAAATTTGATAACAAGTTTTTAGTGCCATTGCCAGGGAATTATTTTACTATTTTTGTTAATATTAATACCAAGCAATCGTAATCTTAATTCAAACTTTTATTTATTTATCTATTTATTTTATTTCTATTTTAGGTAATTTGAGAGGATGGCATTCGATAATTATCAATGGTCATATGAGGAAATTAAACAAAGAAATGTACTAAATGCCATATTTGCACAATTGGCTGTAATTTCTAGAAACTTGACAATTTGAATGCACGTGCTATCCAAAGACCATTCATAACTTACAAATTATGTGGGGGAGCACATGCTAGTGATCGCTGTCCAATTTATGCTAAACCCATTCAATATGTTGGAAACTATAGTATGCAATAGGATTATTATTATTATTCCAATAATTATCATTTGAATTAGGGTGATCATCCAAATTTTGCTTGGTTTTACACTCAAAGGCCTTTATATGTAGTCGATCCAACCTTTCATCATGGTTTTCCACAGCAAGCTCAAAGTCTTTTCGTAGAAGAGAAGTCATTAGTGGAAGAAATGCTTATGCAATAAGTGGCAAAAGCTAAAAGCTAAAGCGCTATCATTCAAAGTCTAGCAATATCTTTGAGGAACCTTGAGACACAAGTAGGCCAACTTGCTGATGCCATCTGCAATTGTCCTCAAGAAACTTTACCATGTGATATTGAGACAAATTCGATGATTAGTAAAGAGATTGAAGGGGATGACAGATAGCCAGAATTAATAATCAAGCATGAAGATGAAATTTTGGTCGATGAACATGATTAAGAGGTTCAAAAAGAGAAAATACAATATGGCCCACCATCATCCTTCTAAAAAGAATATGATGAGTATTGTGCAGTAAATTGGATGGAAAATGCATCCAATGAAGTGTTCATAGAGGGTTATTCCATTGATCCATTTGAGGCATCATTGATTTCAACTTCTGAGTAGGATAATATTAACTTTATTGGATGCTCAAAGCTGTTGGAGGCACAACCACATTCCATTAGTTTTGCCTCTTTGTTTGAACCATTGGGATTTTTAACTAATGCAACGTTATCTTTAAGGCCTTTTACTAAAAAACCATCTTCATTGGAGTGTAAGCCTTTGCTGATACATTTGAGAAACTATAAAAGGGCATTGGGATGGTCAATTGTTGACATAAAATGGCCTAGAAAGTTCGAGGTAAAAGGATAACATTTTAGACATCCTTGGGTAGGCAAATTTGGTCAACAAAGGTATTACAGTAGTTTAGCCTACCCAAAATAACAATAGAGAAAGTCAAGCCGATGATTATAAATCGAGCGCTTATTGGGAGGCAACCCAAGCTTCTTAAACTTTTCTTTCCTCATTTTTAGAAATATATTTAGTTTTTTTCCATACTTAATATGTTTTAATTCTTTTTGCAGGAGTAAAAAAATAAAAACTAAAAAATGGCGCTGTAGCGCTGGAATAGTGGCATTGCAGCACCAAAGTATATTGTAAAAAAAATTTCGTGTTATAACATTGAAATTTTAATGTTGCAGTGCCAACAGCCTTTTTTCCCTTTGTTTACATTTTTTTGTATTTTTAATCCTTATTTTAATTTTTTATTTTATTATCTTAAAAAAAAGTTATAAAATAATTTTATTAGGATTATTATTAAGATTACTTATAATAAGTTTGTTTGATTTTCTTTTACAGCCTTTCACCAACTTTGACAAGCATGATTATTCGAAAAGAATAACTAAAGCTTCGCCCTAGTTTTATTCATCGAGAAAAGGGAATTTCTTATTCTTTCTCTTTTGTTTATAAACATTGAGGAAAATGTTTGTTTTAAGTTTGGGGGTGAGGTTATTATTTTATTAAGGTCAAATTAGTTTTGGTTAGTTAATTCTTGCATAATTTTTTTTCTTTATTTTTGCATAAATTTTGTTCTTTGTTTTTTTCATAATTTTTTTAAATCTAATATGATTAAGATGTTTTGCGCTTAATATGATGAGATCCGTATCCAATGATGAAAAGTTAGTTATTGATTTATCTTGATTCTTGGGAAAATGTAAGTATGATTTTATTTCGTGACTAGATTCTTTTATTTTTCTCATTGTTAGAATGTGATTTTCGAAAATTCTGAGAACATAATCTCTTGCATTGATTTGTATTGCTTATTGAATATTGTTTATGTTGATGTAAATTACAATTATATATGGAGGCCTAAAATTTGTTTGATTCTCTCTTAAGGCGAAATCCCAGACGACACTAAGTTGAAAAGATGATTTAGGCCATCTTTGATCTTTTGAGCTTTTCTAAGCCTACCATTATATATTTATCCTTAGTTACCCCATTTGAGCCTAATTGATATATCCTTTCTTTTGATTACCACATATATATAGTCGAGCCTAATAAGAAAAACCATGATCAACCTTCACTACATAAGCATGGGCATGA
Organism: Adansonia gregorii; assembly: GCA_038382025.1. Classification (NCBI taxonomy): domain Eukaryota; kingdom Viridiplantae; phylum Streptophyta; class Magnoliopsida; order Malvales; family Malvaceae; genus Adansonia; species Adansonia gregorii. The sequence goes on along the minus strand of JBBYHO010000015.1, from coordinate 25,511,637 downwards.
AATTGTTAAAAAAAAAACATAATGAGCCATGTTTGAATTGTGTTGTATTGGTGAAAGCATGAAAGAAGGAAAAGAAAAACATGAAAAAAAGGCACACAAAAATGCAAATAAAATGGCATTAAAAAAAGGATATGTCATGAAAAAAAATGTATATGCTTCAATATGTTGTAAAAGGCTCAATAAAAGATCTGGAATAATGAAAAATGACTATGGGTGAATTAAGTTGGAATATATCCTTTATCTCACCTTTACCCTAGTTGTACATTACAAGCTTAATAAAATCCTACATGATCTTTGATGAGGTGTTGATCAACATTAGTGGAGAGAGAGAGAGATGAAAAGCAAATATATGAGAATTTAGTATTAATAAGTGATTTGCATTGGCATAAATTTAATCAATTTGCATGCAATAATTTGTAAAGAGATCAGTTATATACACGCACTGGAAATCCATTCGAAGCATTGAGATTTATAATTGAATTGAAGCATGAATTTGAATTATGTCTATATCTGCCTTGAATTGAGATATTGAGATGACTTTTAAAGAAAATTAAGGTAACCATTATTTAAGTACACTTATCTTAATTCATGTTTTGTTTTATTTTGTTTCATATAGTTGGTTTTGTTTCTTTTTTTATTTATTTTGTTTTGCTCGAGGACTAGCAAAATCTTAACTGTGAGGGTGTAATAACTCTATAAAATAGAATTATTTAGTCTAATTGTTCATATTATATTAGCTAAGTCTTAGAGATTTTTATTTCAATTTTATTTATTGTAGTATTATTTTGTTTAAATTTTTATATATTTTTAGTAGTTTTTAATTTAGCATTATTTACTTTACTTATATTTTAATGGCTTTGTTATTTAAATATTTTCCATATTCTTGTAGGTCAAATCTCAAAGGAGTTTCCAAAAGAATAATAACTTAATCAACAAGTAAAGTAGATTCAATCAAGAAAAGTGATTAAGTTTTGATAATTTTTGAAAATAATATTTTTAAGCTACTTGGAGACCCGGTTTGTACTTTCATGGCTTTGCTTATAAATAAGAATCTTAGGATTAGACTTAGAGACATCTTAGAGACAATCCTAGATATTTTATAGTTTTATTTTTCTCTAGTTCTTGGAAGAGAAGAGAAGCCACCATAGTATTCAAGAAGCTAGAAAGATTTTGGAGAAGCTTGAAGCTCAAAGATCCGGCCAATCTTAGTTTTCTCTTTCGCTTTATTCCTTTTATCTTTCTTGTATTATTTACGATGGTGAAACTCCTTGGTTTTATATTTTATATATTTATTATGAACTAGATTTATTTTTCTAGGGTTACAATGAAACCCAATATGTAATTTGAATTATTTTATTTTCCTTTCTTGATTTAATGATAGTTGAGTTGTTTGTTTAATCTTGTTCTTAATGCTTCTAATCGCTTAATCACCAATTAGATTGATTTGGTAACCTTAATGAACTTGGAAAAGGGAATTTTGTATTTAGACCTGGATTGAATGACATATGTTTCTTATTCATTTATTGGGATGAATTGGTCTGCATGTTAGATATGAATATACGATCATGCCATATGCAACCAAATTAGAGTCTAAGCTTAATGAGTTTTTTTTTAATTCAATTTGTATAGGAATATAGTAAATTGATTAAGAGAGATTTTTTTATAAGACAATAAGAAGATACTTATAAATAAATTAGAACTCTAGGTTAATAACTCATTATTATTAGTCAAGTTAAGAGAATAGGATTTTATTCAAATAAAGTATTGAAAAAAATTGTAATCCTAGGCTTCTATTATTTATTGTTTGCTTCCTTATTATTATTGTTATTTTCAGTATTATTGTTATTATTATTATTAATCTTTAATCGATTGTTTGAATAAGATTAAGTTGTTTTAATTTTAGTGCTTAACAAATTTAGTATCAATTCCTCGTGGGATCGACACTCTACGTTATCACTATATTATTTGTTATAATACATGCACTTGCATGGTTAATTCCAACAACATCAGGAAATCAACATTCGCATTTCCGTTTTTAATGGAAGAAAATTGATGCCGTTAACTATTAGATTAGAATTTTTAAATCAATATAGTAAAAAGGTTAATTTAAATAAACTAGTGTTTAAATTCTCATGTTGCATCAGTTTTATTATCTACTTAAGGATAATTTTTAAAGAAAGTATATATATAAAAGAACACAAATACAATACAAATACGTAAATCTATTTCATTATATGCATTATATGTAAAAAATTAAGATGATAGACAAAATTTAATTCTTTTAAATTATATTTATATTCATCGCTTATTTCATATTAAGAAATAAAAATAATAAAATATAACCTCAACAACTCATCTAATAAGTTATAAATGATACCTTTTCGTAACATAGTTTTGCTTTTTAATTTGATCATCATAATATTTTTTCTTTGTTTCAAACCGAAAGTTTTAAAAAAATTTACTTACACCAATCCATCTTATATTATTATCTAATATTTTAATTTTTATCGATAATTTATTAATATAATATTTTTATTCAATATTATAAAAACCAAAAATTAATATAACCTTATTTTAAAAAATAGAGAATTAATATAAAATTAAGAGTCACTTGAATAGTGTCAAACGTAAACATGAATATGATGTGAAAAGTAACTGAAATATTATACGACACAAAAATAATATAACTACAATACAAATATTTGAAATTTATATAAAATAAACGTGACACAAAATTGAGAGTTATTTGAATAAAGCTAATTAAATTAGACAATTTTGAACAAGACATAGAAACAACTAAAACACAATTACAACACAAAATAATAGCAATAACATGAACAAACACATGACTGCTTCAAAATCTATAAAAAATTAAAAAAATACTTTATAAGATATAGATAATTATGAATATAGATCTTCACTATAATTAGTTTATAATATAATTTTCATAGGGTTTAGTATAAGTGAAAGGCTAACCAAAAATGAATCTTAAAAAATTTGTATGTGTATTATAGTTAATTATCATTTAATTATAATATATCTTAATTTTATTGTTTATAATTTATTGATGAGCAAAAATTAATCTATATTCACAAAACACTAATAAAATATTTATCTTAATTAGTTTTTAAGTTGTATGTTATATATTAAAGTAAAATACTTAACTGAAATAATTTTATGTTATATGTTATATTAATTATTAAACACTGTTGGAAAAATAAAATCCATGCAAAGTGCAAGATTTCACATATCTTGTAAAGTAAGATAAAAATTATTCATAATTGTATTTTTTTTTATAATTACCACATGTTAAATTTTTTATGTTATAATTCTATTTAAGGAATTATATATGTATATTTAAATTTTGACTCCTCATTAACATAACATGAGAAAAATAATTAAAGTATAATATGATATAAAAAATAAATTAACAACATCAATAGACAGATAACATATCAAAATCTACATAAAATAAATTATTAACTTATCATAAGCATGAACATGATGACAAGTGACACAAAATTGAAAGTTGTTTGAATATATAGTTTCAATCAAACTTTATAATTTTAAGCACAATATGATTATTTAACACAAAAACAATTCAAAAATTTTATTAAAATTGACACAACCAAAGAAAAAAATGACTTGATTATCTGCAAATGTCAAAATTTAAATTTAAATTATTAATATTTTAAAATTTATATAAATATATAATAAAAATAACATGAATATAATTTGAATAAACTTAATAAAAATAAAAACAAAAAAAATATTAAATAAAATGAGGGTTGGAAAATAACCAACACTTAATTTCAATTTAATTACGAAGTTATATTCAATTGGAAAATCAATTGGGGGATTAATTTAAATATATTAATGTTTGGCTCCTTGCGTTGTTTGAGTATTATAATCTACTTGGAGATAATTTTCAAAGTAAATTATATATATAAAACAATAAAAATACAACAGAATACATAAATTTAATTTAAAAATTTAAGATAATATCAAATTTTAATTTATTTAAATTATGTTGATTTTCATACTTCATTTCTTGTTAAAAAATAAAAGTTATAAAATATAAATCTAACAACTCATCTAATAATTAATAGCTTATAACATATTTAAAATATGTTATAAGTTACATATGAACATAACATAAAAAATATCTAAAATATGACATGACACAAAAAAATAACAAAAATGCAACATGATAAGAAAATAATATTACTATAATATAAATATATGAACTGTTAAAATTTATACAAAATGAACATGATACAAAATGGAGAGCTATTTGATAATTCTAATTAAACATGACAATTTAGAACACAACACATAAATGATAAAAAAATATAATACAATATGAAGTAATAACACGAACATAAATAAATACATAAATATGTCAAAATCAATATAAGTTTAAAAATAAATTTATAAGATTAGATAATTACACATATAGTTTTTATTACAATTTTTATAATATAATTTTAATAGAGTTTAAATAAATGAAAGTCTAACCAATAATGAATTTAAACTAATTATGTATGTGTATTATAATTAGTTATCATTTTATTATATTATAACATTAGTTTTTTTTAATTTATTAATGGGTAAAAATTAACTCATATTAGTGAAACAAGTACTTTTTTACATATCTTGTGAAATAAGATGAAAGTTATCCCCTATAACTTATCATGTATGGCAAACAATTATAATTTTTTATAATTACAACATATTGTATTTGTGCTAATTTGTATGTTCTAATTATATTCAAAGTATATATAAATTTTGACACATCATAAACACAACTTGAGAAAAATAATTAAAATATGATATAATCTAAAAGTAATATAAATATAATATAAATAGACAAATAACATGTCAAAATCTAAATAAAATGAATTATTAGTGTATCGCCGACATGACAACGTGTGACCCAAAATTAGGAGTTATTTGAATCGTATCAATTAGATTTGATAATTTCGAATACAACATGATTATACAATACAAACATATCAACAAAGAAGACATGAATACATAAAAATATCAAAATCTATATAAAGTAAATTATTAATGTTTTAAAATTTATATAAACATATAATAAAAATAATATAAATATAACGGAGTACACTAAATAAAAATGCAAAAAATATAAAAAAACAGAAATTGGATGAAATTGGGATAGAAATAACCGGTCCTCAATTTTATCAATATCATAAAATTACCCCTAATTGAAAGCCAATTGAGGTATAACTTCAATTTTGTAGATGTTATAAGATTATAGTAAAAAAAAAAAAAATTAAATCTCAAATATTTAACAAATACGATGGCCCATAGCATAATTAGTCCGTTTATTTTCCCAATTCTATTTTTCAAGTGTCGTTTTCTTATTTATTTTTTAAAACATAAAAATCAATACAAAGAATCCAATATATAAAATAAAAGGAACATAGGGGGCAAAGCCAAGCAAGCAAGCACGAAAGCCTCTCGGACTTGTTGAATTGGAAAGAAAAAAATGTATCATCCCACCAGAGGCGGTGTTCGTGGTGGCCGAGATCGTAAGTTTTTTCCCTCTTTCCTTTTTTTATTGTTTTATTTGTTTTTAGGGTTTTCGCCTTCTGTATATTAACTCTTAGATTCTGTTCTTCAATTTCTTTTAACAAAATCTTGTTGTAACAACAAATTGTATAATTCTCGGCCCTTGTGTTTGGATTTTCTTTAATTGAATGATAAGAGATAAAAGGAATTGGAAAATTTATTTACCGATTTGAAAAAATATTTCTCTTAGGGAATTTTGCAAACTGGATTCATTGCCGTTTCAATTAATTTGTACTTTTGAAATATTAAGGGCTTAATTTAGGCTTTTTGAATGGTAATTTTTTGGTTTACATGTAAGATGTTCATGTTTGGGCTTATTCAATGAATATAAAGGGAGTTAAATAAGTTTGAATTCCTTGGCAGAAAAACGAATTTGCAGCACATCTAATCTGATAGGCCTGTCTTGTGTACTTGAATTAACTTTTGCTGATGATTGCCGTGTTTGAAGTTAAACAACACTGTCATACCTAATCTACTTAATTATTCACTTAAAATAGAACTCGTTGGATTTGGAAATGAGTTTATCTGACAAGATATGCAACACTGAAAACAGGAAGCAAACTTCCGCTTTATGCTTCTAGTGCTGCTTCTGCATATGGCAGATAGAGAATACTGGAGAGCTAGTATTATTTACCAATTTGGCATATCTAGCTGACCATAAAGTTGTGTTATTTCACCATACGAAAGTGTTTTCAGTTCTAGATAGTACTACTAATCGGAAAAAAAAATGAAAAAAAATTAATTAGTTTTTGTAGTTAGAATTAAAGAACATAAAAGTTGTGTAAGAGAAGGAAGTATAATACCTACTGACATCTTATTAAAAAAGGAAGGAATTTCACAAGAGGTGGAATTTGCTATGAGAATTCGGGCACTCCAAAATATCTATCTCATTCAGATTCCAAGAATTTAGACTAAATGGTAGACTTGGAATTACTGTTATCTCATCCTTACTATCGATCTTTTAATTCCTACAAGCTTTTGATTTTTTAAATTTTGAGATTTTGAGTGCTTTTCATGATTTAGGATATTGAGTTTTGAGACATGAGATTGGATATCTTAGCAATTAAGATTTTTTTCTTCTTGCATATCTGAATAAAATTATTGTTCTACATCTTGTTTGCTCATTATTTAATTTCTACTGTATCTTTTCTTAATATATGCATGTGTGTGACACACGCACACACACACACACACACACACAAATTTGAGTATTTTCCTGTGACATGCAGAATTTAGTTGGGAGGATGTAAAGGTTGATAAACATAGGGAGAATTATCTTGGTCACAGTCTAAAGGCACCTGTTGGGAGATGGCAAAAAGGTACGAATTTTCTCTTACTTTTTCGTCATGCAGTACATAGCTATCATATTTTGTAAGCTAGAAGGTGAGTGATTATTTTGTTCACATGCTAGAATGGGATGCTGGGATTCTAATGTAACTGATCATGCACTATGTTGAAACTATGTGGTATGACTATTTTTTATAGCTCTTGTTTTTTATTGTTATTATCATTATTTTCTTTTAATGACATGTCATTAATGGTACAGTTTGTCACTAGGATTTTACGTAGGGTACTGCCATTCTCTATTCTCTAATTATGATCTCATATTATATTTTTGTCATAACGTAGATGCGGTGCTAGGGAAGATGTTATTTCAAGATAGTTTTGACTCGTGATATTTTTTGAACTTAAAAAAAAAAAAGAAGTTGGGTTTTAAATACCTACAAATTTTGTATAGCCATGACTAATGGTCTGGGAAAAGTTCAATCAACCTGTCCATTTACTTCTAATTATCAACATGTATTTTTTTTTTTTTTTTGTGAACTGTTGGTTGTTTTAGAGTGTTTGAGCTATTGACAAGAAGCGTTATTGGTTTGAAAGAGCACTGTACATCAAACCAAAAATAAGAGTGCATATTGTTTACATATTATTTGAGCTATTGACAAGTAGTGTTATTGTTTCAGAAAATCAATGTGTTTTACACATTGTTCTTCTGGTATTTTAGGCCATTGCCATGCAAATTAAAGAGTCTGCAAGTTATGTAACCTGCTGACATTGGAAACCTTGAAAAGATCTTTAATATTTGTAAATTTCTTTGAAATAATCTAAAGCATTTCCATGCAATGGGTAAAGCATTTACTACTATTATTTTTTAAATAATACTCTTTATCTACCAAGATGTCCACTCCAGTGATATACACGAAATAGCATCAACTTTATATTTTGTATTTCTCACCCTGTCTGGTATATATAGTCTTCTCTTGCCTAATTTGACAATTCTAGCCTAGTTAGAAAGTTATAAAAGTCTATCTATATTTTCTCGCTTGCAAACCTATACTTAGATTTGACCATCATCCTTGTACCTAATTCATATTGTCTTTTATGCTCCAAATCATTTCCTTAACCCTCCTTACCATCTCTTTTTACTGATGCCTAAGATTCTTGATATACCTTACTGTGTAAGGCTTACCCTTTGCTTACCTAGCACAATGCACCTGAGCACCCTAAGTCTTTGTTTGGTAAGGTGGAAAGAAATTTGGACAGATGGAAAATTGGGGGAGAAAAATGAAAGATGGAAAAAATATTTTTTTTCTTTCATTAATATGCTTGGTAGGAAAGATAGAAAAGCGAAAAGAAAAAAATAATTTTCTTTCCTCTCATTGCTTAGGATGATTGAAAAATGACAAGAAAGAAAATAAAAGGTATTTTGTTTTATCATTATACCCATTAGAAGTTAAGATAAAAAAATAAAATTTAAAAAATGATGGATAATCTTGTAAATATACCCACATGACACACCGCTCTCATTTTGTTTCCTTTTTTCCTTTCCAATTTTGACTGATTTGTTTTTGTTAATAGGTGTGAAAAATGATAATCTTTTCAATTTTCTTTCCTCTCCCTTTTTTTTTCCAACCTAGCACAGCTAAGCTTTATTTTCTTTCCACTTTTCCACCTTCATCCATCTATCCTTTGATTTTTCCATCCAACCGAAGACACCTTAAGAACCATCCAATCCTGTTCTCCTTATTGATTAATTGTCTTCAACAGCTCCCTCCCAAGGAAGAACCCTTGTTCATCAATCCAATTGTTCTTAACAATAGTCTACAGCACTTTGATGCATTGATTTAGATCTTTCTTCTCAGGCTAGAAGGCAATCTATTATGTTGTGGAAGAAATTTTTCAAAATCCTTGTGAAGCAAGTAAAAAGATAGTCATCATAATTACCTTGACTAAAAATAAAAAGGTCACTTATGCTTTAGAACATTTTTTTGAAAACCTTAGGTTCTGATTGGTTTCAGGAAACATAGCCGTTTTCTGTTTCCATTTTCTTAGAAAATAGAGAAATGTGGTTGGTAAGCATTTGAAGAAAACATTTCTAGAAAATGAAAATGAAGATAAAAATATCTAATTTTGAAAAAAAAAAAAAAAAAAAAAACAAAAGAAGTTCTCATCATTTTCAAATTCAAAGAGAAGAAAACATGAAAAATGGTGAAAACATGGGTGTAGAATAATTTTAGGCTAGTATACTGAAAAAAGCCCTTGAACTAGTACATTTTGTTTAAAAAAACCATTATAATTTTATTGTACCTAACTAAGCCCTTATTTTTTTATTTTTATCCATAACTGCCCTTAACTTTAATTGAAAGAATTTTCTATTCTCTTATGAGCCAGTTGGCATTTTATGCTTACCTGGAGATTGAAGTGGCACATAGAGATGGCCAAATATTGTTGACTTGGATAAACACATTAAAAGTATAAAAAATGATTTTTTTTTTTTTCATATCAGAAAATTGGAATCCATGGCTTCTATGATTCTCTGAATATTCTGACAACACGCTAAAAAATGTAATGAAATGGTATTCTAGAAAAGAAAGATGAGGCAACTTATATTTTTCTGCAGCGTTTGATATTTTATGTGAAATTGAATATTAAACATTCAATAATGCCGGCTTACACTGAGATAGAGAGAGAGAGAGTTTATTTATGTTTCCATACATGTGAATATCGACAAACAAATATTCACGTTGAGTCCATTTCTCATGGAGTTTTGATCCAGGTTTAAGGCTACTGAACACAAGAATTTTATATTGATTTTTCTTTAGCTGTTTTTTACATCCCCTGCTTCCTCTTCTCCCTCTTTTTTTCTTCTGTGAGTACATTTGTTATTTGGGCCTTTAGTGCACATCCATTATGGGCTTTATCGGATGCAAAAGTTCCTACTGATGTACTAGATATTTAATCTGTGTCTTATGGACTCCCAAGCAAAACTTTTAATGATGCATTAAACAGTCAGTCACTGTATTATTGAGATCACAAAACGAGATCGACACCTTGAACGCATCATTGTGAACAACTTATTTTCTTCAACTGTAACTGTGATTATTGTATAAAGATCTGTCAAGAAGTGCAATCTCTTTTGGTCTGTCCATTATCCTTCCTTTTTTTTGGGTATCATTGCTGGAATACTTGGTGCTGTGAAATGTTGCTATAAGCAAAGCCTATTGATGCATGAAGTGGTTCTGGTTAAATTACAGGGAAGGATCTGCACTGGTATGCTAGGGATAAAAATTCCAGGGTTTCAGATTCAGAGGCTTTAAAGGAAGAAATTAGAAGAATCAAGGAAGAGGAGGAGCAGGCCATGAGGGAGGCTCTTGGACTGGCTCCTAAACGTTCTAGTCAACCTCAGGGCAATCGCCTTGATAAGCATGAGCTTTCGGAACTTGTGAAGCGGGGGTCTACTGCAGAGGACTTGGGTGCAGGCCATGCTGAAGCAGCACGAGTCCATGGTCTTGGTTTCTCAAGGTATGTTGTGCATTCATATTATTAAAGAAGTTCTCAAGATATATGATTGTACCATAGTGCAATTAAGCAATGCTGCCGGAGTTGCATATTTTGTTTTTCTTTTCAAAAGTACAAAGTGATTGGTCAGTTATATATATATATATATATATATATGTATATTTCATATTATTCTCAATTATGAACTCTTTTCATTATATTGAAATTTGCTGCTATTTCTGGTTTTGAGGAGAGTACTAGAGGTGTAATTGGGTGGGTTCGAGCTGATTCGAGTTTGGGTTCGGGTTCTTTTGAGTTTGGGTTTTTTTAAATTTGGGCTTGTTCGGGTTCAGGCCTGTTTAGGTTTGGGTCAATTCAGGTTCAAATCTTTTTGGATTTGGGCCAGGTTTGACTATGTTTTACATTTTTTTTTATTTTATGTTAAATGTAATCACTTTTACGTAATTTTGAATTATAAGCCTAAGATTTCATGGGTCCAATCGCAATCCGAAAAAATTTTAAATTATAAGCTCAGGGCCGAATTTGGCCCGACCCGCCTAATTAGCATGCGCCACTATTCATAATATTAAAAAATTGTTTTATATTAATATTTATGTATTTTTTAATTAAATTTAAATAAAATATATTATTTTATTTAAAAAAAAATACTGTTTTAAGTCGAGCCTGTTTAAAACTTAAAATATGAGATCTGAGCCTGTGGGCTACTTGGTTCATAGACAGGTTTAGTTGCTAGTTTAAGTCTGAACATATAATTTTTTTAATTTTTTATACGATATTATTTATTATAATTTTTATATTTTTTTAATTTATCTTATTACTTTATTATACTATTATCAGACTCTAATTGTCATTACTTGCAATAACAATAATAAAATAAGAATAATATTCAAAGAAGCACTTAAAATTTTATTACTAACCTACATAAATTTTTAATATTCAATGAGTTTAACTAATTAAATTGAAGAAAATATGATAAATGGTTGACATATCTTATTGATAATGTTTTCAAAGCTCATGATATGATTTATCTTTTGATAAATTATTATTTTATCATATATACTGTTCAAGGGCCAATAGGCCTGGCTCGATTGGGCTCGGATTCTTAGATTTTTGTTCTATGATGGCCTGAAACAGTGATTTTAAATTAAAATAACATATATTTTTATTTAAATTTAATTATAAAATATATAAATATTAATAAAAAATATTTTTTAATATGATAAATAATAATTTGCTTAAATGGGCAGGTCTAGGTATTAAATAAAGGTTTGGGTTTGGGATTTTAAAAAAATTCGAGCTGCGGCTCAACTTAATTCATGAGCAATTTTAATTGTATATGAAATATGAATTTTTTAATATTTAATTAAATTATTAAAAGGATATTAAAACAAAATTGATAATCAACATTTTTTCTTTATAAAAAATTATTTAATTAATTTCATCATATTTATTTTTAGTATTAGATTTGGGTTTGTGCTTAGGTCAAGTTCGGGTCGTTTTGGGTTTGGGTTTTTTTGGGTTTGGGTAATTTCGGATTAAGGTTTTCTCAGTTTTGGGCGATTGAATTTTTTGTCAAATCAAGTTCAATTTTAGTTTGGACTTGGGTTTTTTTGTGTTGGTTTTTAGGTTCGGGTTCAGTTTGCCATCTAAGGAGTACCTCAAAACCAAGTGTAATATAATTATCTATAGTATTGACTTTTTTGACCAAAGTGAGAAAAAAATATTATGGTATGAACTCGAAGGATTGGTGGTGGATAATTTGTATCATGTGGAATGTATTTTGTTTGATCAAGCACTCAAAATAGCAGCATCTAGCAATATTATTTCAGTATTATGCTTTTCTGGTCCTAGAATTGTCGTCTCTGATATTTAAATCGCTCACAGGTAAAAGTGCATAGCTGCTATTGCCAGAGCATTGATGGCCACAAATCTTTGGGAATCACTGTTCATATTTTTTACAATAAAACGTCCATCCTACAATTAATCGCCTTTATTCCCTTTTTCCGTTTTCTTTTGGTCTCTGTTGCAGAGTGCCACGCCCATGGGAAGATCCAAGTACACTTCCCTCCGGTCAGAAGGAAGCCTCACCTGAGACGGTCAAGGTGGATGAACCCTTACCATCAACCACTAACACAGCAGAGGGTGAATCAGACTATGAAAGCAGCAGGAAGAGAAAGAGACGTGAGGAGAAGCGACAGGAAAAGAATGACAGACATGAGAAGCGGCATGAAAAGCATGATAAGTATGAGAGACATGAGAAGCGACATGAAAAGAATGAGAAGCGGCATGAAAGGCACGGGAAGAATGAGAGACATGAGAAGCTGTATTCTCGTGATTCAGATGGTAAGAAAAGGCGTAGGAACGACAAGTAAAAGAGGGTGTGACTCAACATCTTTCCAGCCCACCTTTCTATCGATGTATCATTGTTTTCTTGTGTTATGGGTTGATATCTTTGTTTCTTTTCTGCCTAAATCGAACATAAAATTTTCAAGTAATAACAGTTTGGGTTGTTATTAATTGCTGAGATGGTATGAATCATAGCGTATGATTTGTTTTTTAGGAACTCGTAGGAGAATGTCGGAAGCAGGCGAGTAGACATCAAGTTATGTTGGGATAATTTGGCTGTAAAGAATCTTTGGGATGCCCATAATTCACTCGCTCAACCCTCTTACTAGAGATTTGAATTACTCAATTTTTTTTTATAATTTTTTTGGAACTGATTTTAATTTAAACTTAATCTGATTTTTTATGAACTTAAATCCAAACTTTCGATTTTATATAAGAAAAACCTAGCACGCTCGAATGGCTCACAATTTAAGGCAGCAAATTTTGAATAATGTTGTAAAAGATAATTGTAGACATCCAATTTTGATAGGATACTCTCTCTAACAGTTTGAAACATTTGGGACCAAGAACCTAGTGATCATTTTAGTGGGGGTTGATCTCTCTTCAGTGGAGCGAGTCTTGATTAGATTCATTTTATTATGTCTAGACGGCCGTTTCTGCGCAATTGAAATATTACAGTTTCGAGGTCATTAGAGAACAAACCTTTGTCAAAATTTATTTTTATGGAATTTTGACATTTAATTCTAGATATGACATCATGGTCAACATTTTCAATTTTAGAAAATTTTTAAATTTTTTTCGTAAAATTTTGTAAGTTGATTGTTGTATATTTTTGTTGACACCCATTTAGTATTTATACTGATACTTACTCTTAGAAACCCAAAATGTTCAAGAAGAAGTCTATATTGGCATTTGGTAGCACGAGGTATCAAATTGTTAAATTTATGAATTAATTTGGAATTACTCATAGTAATGTGAGTTTCCTTTTTGCGAAAAATTTTTCAATAAAACTTACTTTGAGCCTCAAGTTTTTGTTTTTCATTAATAAATATTTTGACAGGGTTTTTGTTTTTCATCAATAAATATTTTAACAAGTCAGTTTGTCTTTTTTTTTTCCCCAAGTTCGAGCCCATTTTGAAATTTAGTTTACTCATTTTAGTGCAGAATATTTGGTTCCATAAGGTGTTTTTGGTAAAATCTTTTCAAGTCTAAAATTTTCAACTTCTCTGTACTTTCAAATTAAATATTTTGACATTCATCGTTTTTAGATTTAAATTTATTTTTTAATTCTCCATTTATTTTCAATAAAGGATTTTTTCTTCCTAAGGATGTTTCTCATAAACTTTTTACGGATTTGAAATTTTTTCGTCTTTTTTCCACACATGAGATTTCCTGGTGCTAACTACATTTTTTTTTAATATGGAATTTCATTTTTTTTAGAATTCAACACTTGATATTTTTCAAATATTTATATGGTTAAAGCATGGAATTTCCCATTACATGAATTTTTCTACTTATAACAAAAAAAAAAAAAAAAACTCAAGCATGGAATTTCATTTCTTTTCACCCATAAATTTTCTCATTTATTTTATTTTCCCATAATATGGAAATTTCCATTTAGTATACATAAAGTTTCATTTTTTCTTAGATTTTTCCAATTTTGGACATTTTTTTTCCAAATTTTCACATAAAGGGTTTTTTTAATTAACTTCTTTCATTTGCAATTGTTGTGTAAATTTTTATTTGAATTTTCATATATTAAATATTTTTTTATTTATTTTCTTGTGGGCTAAGAGAACCTTCCTTCTCATACGCTTGAGGCTTTGAATTTAGCTAGTGAGACAGACTTAAAGCCTATGTAGTTTCTAAGCCTGTTTTAATCTTCCAACAAAGCCCACTAACATTTTTGTATAAACATTGTATTCTTTAAAGTATGAAATTTTATAAGCTCTATTACATGGTTTCTAATTAATTTCCTTCCATGAAATTTTTATTCTAATTCTTTTGAGGATTCTTTAGTTTTTTATTTATTCTTTAAATTCTTTTATCTCTTACATATTTCTTTAATGAATTTTAGCACATCCATTTCTTTGATTCAAAATTTTATCTACATATTTTGAACTGGAATTCTTAATTGGATTTATCACATGTAGAATTTCAATTCATCACTTGATTACATGGATTTTAATCCAACTTTTTTTTTTCACTTTAGTCCTCCCAATTTAAATTGTTCCATAATTTTCAATTAAGACTTGTAATATATTGAGATATGAACCTCAATATATTAGAGCAGACAACACTTCGAATCATTGTAGGGCCCTAGTCTTGCTTGTCCTAACCTTCCATATTGAAATATGAGAGTGACTGGGTTAAAGAGTCACTACCGATCTTTTTTTGGCTAGGTGTGATTAGTCACCTATTAAAACAATCCACTAAAGAGTTACAAAAATCAAAAGTATGATTTTGCGATCTAGGTACCAGAGATCTATAAAGTTGGGCTTGAGAGTCAATTACACCATAAGTAAGGACCTGATCACTCTCATGATGCCTAATATTTGGTACTAACTAATCATGCATATCTGAGTTTGTTTTTCTCCAATTTCAATCATATGTGTTCAATCGCAATCCCCCTTTTTATATTTTATCAAAATCAAACAAAATATAACTAAAAAAATGCATCCCAACTTTTACTAGGACTAGCTCGAATTTACAACTGATTCAGAGCAAAAATCATTTACAAAGGAAAAATTTAACAAAAATATTGACTCCAAAAATACCTAGTAATTGACTTTATTTTCATTTTTTTATTAATTTTGACCCCATTTAAAAGAAACCACAAAAATAGCACACTCGGACTAAATTGAGAAAAATTACAATTTTGGAAACAATATTAAAAATCACTTTATTTAATTCAACCTAGAAGCTTTAATATAGACCAATAGGGACTTTCTATAGGATACACCTAGACCTATTGACACACTAAACATGACTCCAAGAATCAATTCCAAGGTATCTGAATGCCTCGAATAGTAGATGCTAAGTTATAAGAAAATTGAAACAGAGATAGATTTGACCTTTCAAGATTTTTGAATTTATTTCAAATTATTCTTATCACATAAAATCATCAAACCAAATTCTAATAAATGCTGACTCACTATACTTCGAATTAAAAATATTCAAAAATGCTAGAAAATCATTTTGGCTATCACGTAAGTTTTTTTAATTGGACACTACTATATCTCACAAAATGTCCGACTAGCTTGCCATCAGAATTTTCTTCTTGATTCATTCGGAATACCCATCGAACAAGCCATACATGGTTAGAAAGTTTATTCATTCTACTTTTAACTAAAAGTATGAGAGAAATCCAGAAAAATGATTGTCCTCATCAAAAACTACTTGTAATACTAATCAAGTGCTGAAATAGAGCCACGAATAGCTCATGTTTCGAGATTTTTTTTTATGTTCGTCCAATCACGAAGTCAAACATTTCAATAGCCTATTACATGCGCAATTAATGAGGATTATAAGAAAAATAAAAATAAAATTCCTAGGGTCTATAACCTAATCAAAATATATCTTTTTTATGAGTCTATGTACTAGACTACAACAGTAGCTCTAACACAAATTATTATGATCATGAACCTATGTCACATTTTTAAAACTCATTTTCAGATGTTCAAACATTTAGAAAATAGACCAAATGGAATCTAAAATGTTGTTTATGAGGAATCAACAAAAACTCTTCAGTGTCATGACCTATAACTATGTTTTTCAACGTTGGCAATATGTTTCGGAGTCATGTGAATGTCATCTCTTTTATCACTTTTATTCATTATTATTTATTCCTATCAAGTGAATGGCACACCAATGCCACTCAATTCTGTACCAACAACCAAGTAACTGAATAACACAATTTGACTCACCTGGACATTACTTAATGACTAATAGTAAAGCTCTCTAGGTTTAGACACATCCAAGGATATTTAAACACTTAAAAATATTTTTATTTTCTTCAAATCAGCGTTAATTCAAACTATTTTATTTAATATCCCCCAAGTTATTCATTAAAGAGCTTATTAAACAAAACCAAACCTTGATTCACTTATTGATTAAGTGAATCAAAGCTTGCCCTTGGGGGATTTCTTAATAAAAATAAGGTTTTTACACAACCTAAACACCTTAATTTGCATTTTATCAAACACATAGATACCAACCTAGGGTTCTAACAACTAATCATCCACAAGACCTATTCTAAACACAAAAATTCCACTTCAGCTGAATTTACACACTCATCTAAACATTAATTTCTCATTAAATTTCTTTAATTAATGATTAAGCACAAGAAAACAAACTTGGGTTCAAATTAATCAACATTATTAATAAGCAAAACATGCTTTTAATCATTTAAGCTCAAAAATTGAACAAACAAGCTTTTAAATTCATTCAATTAAGCATAAATTTGAGCTTACCCAAGTTTAATTCAACTTAATTCATCTATATTTCACCAATTAAGCATCAATTATGCAAAGCCCACTCAAGCTCACCTTGATTCCACTATGGCCACCCACTTAAAGATTTTCCTCTCGTTTGAAGCATTCTTTAAGGTCAAGAACTTAAGATTTCATCATTTAGCACTAGATTCAAGTTTTATTTACTTAAACTTTTAGCTCAAATGAGGTCACGCTAGCTCAAACTAGCAAGATTATGCTAGATTAAATTAATTAAGCTCAAGATCATCTCAACCTATGTTAGTCGAATCAAGTCTTCACAATTTCCTCATGTTTGGACACCATATTAAGCTGGAAACCATGATTTCATCATTTAAACTTTTTAATTTCATCTTAACATCATCAAATCCTAGTTTAATTGAACTTATATCATTAAAATTCTAAGCAGTAAGGTTGGCTGAAACTTAGATCTAAAGAAATAATCTTGTTTGGACTTCACCTCTTGTTTTCTAATCATGATTCAAGCTAGATTTCAAAATTAATCACAAAATCATGCTTTCAACACAAGAAATCAAGTAAATCATAGGTTAAATTAATATCAAAACATAAGATCATCATGAATCAAATTGGCTAAACACTAGAAAAGACAAAATCATCACGGCCAAATGTGATATATGCATGAATAATCATGAATCAAACAATAAAATCATGAAATTGAATTGAAACTAGAGTGAAAAATATGAAATTATACCTATTCCAAGCTAGCTTTCCTTCTAAAGATGATGAGAACTTGAGAGAAAAGAGAATATTCTAGATTTTTTAAAATTTACTAAATGTTTAAAAGTTATGAAATTATGGATGATAACCTTTATCTATAGGCCTTAAAGTTGGTGATTTAAGCTTTAATCACCCTAGGATGTCTTAGTTTAATCACTGACCTCCTAACTAATTTAGGGGAATTACATTAGTGCCATTAATGAATAGATGAACAAAATTCACATATTTACCACATGTTGGAATTCAAACAAGGCTTAATTCTATACCAACTATCAACTACTTTTTATTCTATTCAATTAGTCATGATTTGTCTATGTAAAAGTGCAGTTGAATGTTCCATCCTAGAGCAAAAATATGTCCTAATGACTTTCTCCAAAAAAAAATGATTTATCCCGGACCTTGTGGATTAAGCCTTCAAGAATTCTTGACATTCTAAATTCCTAAGATCTTTTCATAACCTAGTCTCGATTACATCTTTTTAACCTAAAGTCTGTGTTCAATTTCATTTTGGTGTAATCAATTTTGAAATTCAAGTTCTAGTACTCTCCCAATTTAACTGTAGGCTAAAAAATTTTGAAAGCATGTTTCATCGAATGCTTATCAATGTTGTATACATGGCATTTCGATCATTTTTAGGGTAAAAGATCGCTACATCTATACATGCCGAATTTTAGTCCTCTTACCAAGTTCTTAGAAAAAGAGTGGCTACAAGATACCACCAAATATCAATGGATTGCAAAGTTTCAAGATTTGAATGCCAATAAAGTGACTAGATAGTTCGATGGATCATTCTTGGCCCGATTATGTAAAACTACAAGCCATTTGATTAGATGCCTATTAATGGATTATAGGGAAGCATCGGTTATGCTCTGCTCATGACTTTATAGCAATTAATTATCGACAGTTTGTCTCTATTACTAGTGACCTTTATACACATTGAATATGGAGGGGATAGTTACACAAGCTACGTCAAAAGATCTTTGACGTATGGTGAATAACCTACCAAATCGTATTGAAAAGTAAAAAAAAAGTGACCCTAGCCTTTAAAGATTAGATAGCTAGACTAGTTAATGGCACCATACTGTTGCCTACTAATAGAGATCTTCATGTTCTAATAGATAGCCCTCTAACTAAGATTGAAAGCTTGAAGTGTGAGTTTGCACAAGAAAAAGCCATTTTCGTTGAAAATTTCATCAGTTATAAGAAGAAAAGAGCCAACGAAAACATATGTGTCAAGGTCGAGAAGAACAGATACATGACATTATCAAGATAAAAGAATACAATCAACAAAGATCTTTAAGACATTAAAAAAGACTACATGCACCTCGAAAGGTAAAAAATTAATAAGAAACTAGCAAATCCCCAGCCAAATGGGAAGTCAAGCTTGTTTTTCTTGCCAATGACTTAGAAGCTTGGAAGGGTTAAACAGAGATTATTGTAAAAGAACTCACTAAGACTCACGCTATTGCATTGGTTTTTCAAAAAAAGAAGCAAAAGCTTGGCAGCTCAAGTACAAGTTCTTTAAGAGGGAAGGGTTGAGAATGAAGCTTTGACTGCAAGGGTTTAAAAGTTGGAGCATGCCATTGAGGTCCAGTAAGATTAGGTTGAGAGATTGTCAAGGTCTTCTGAAGAACTGTGTCATAATTGGATCTTGGCCAACCAATCTCGATTGAAATATAAGGAACATCTCTAAAACCTCATTGAGCAAATCCTATGGTTCAAACCAGTGCAAACAACATGGTTGATTTACCAGATCTATGAGATGAAACTTCATTTTCTATAAGAGATAGTGGACAAGAACTATGAAACTTTCTAAAACTTGCAATCAAACAATGCAATAGCCTGCAATATTTTCAGATTTGATTACTTTCAAACTTGATATGCTATAATTAAAGCTTTGTTCGAATGAAAGATACATATTTTGAAGATGTTGCCAAAATCCAATTGTCTCTTGCATTTGCATACATGATTTAATTTGTTTAATTATGTTTTTGTCCATAATACTATCACATGCATATGATTTCATCTTTATTTATGCATACATCATGCTCAACATATTAATAAGTCTAATCTGACATCACTCTAAAGTGCAAGGGTCCTCAAAACACAAAATCAAACATCTAACATCGATATAATACCTGTTTGCATCAAAAGGCAATGGAGAACGATCACTAAACTTTATCGAAAGGCCTAAAGTATCAAGAAGCTCAATAGCAAATGTTTTATAAGACTGATGAACTATGAAATCAAGTTGCTAAATTGACAAAACTACTGGCTGTTGCCTTAAAAGATAAAAGGCAGTAAATATCACTGATAAAGGTAAGGAACTAGCTAATCTTAAGGTTTATTTGAATGAGAGGATTGAACCCACCAACACTTTTAAAGAAACATTCCAAGAACTGTTACCCCTAATAGCAATGATCCTACCTGCTCTGTCATTCATCTATATAAACCTTATAATAGACCATATTTGGCTTAGGGATTTTGTGGCATAAATATGTGATTGTCATTAGTAAATCCTTTAGTTTCAGACCTCAGTGAGTGAATAGAATAAGAAAAAACAATCGATTTAAAGTGTGCCAAGGCTATTAAAAATGAAACCAAGTGCAAGTGATTGGAGAAATGCCTTAAAGTTATAGAAGAGAGTGATAAGTTTGGAATTATGGATGCCAAGTTCGTTGACTTAGTTTTAAACCTTGTTATCATACCCAAGTTTAAAGTACCAAATTTTGATAAATATAATAGAACCATAAACCCTACTGCACATATCCATATGTACTGTTGAATAATGGCTGGGTATAAAGATAATAAGAATTTATTAATACACTATTTTTAAGATAACATAATTAGTGCAGCTACATGATTTATATAGAGCTTGTCCCAATCAGAATTCAGTCATATGCGGATTTGGCTCGTGCTTCCCTTGATTAATACAAGCACTATCCAATTGGAATCTATATCATCTTTCTTTGTTGAACATGGAAAAGAAAACTACCAAAAAATTTCAACCAATACCCCTAAAGGTGGTAGGAAGAGGTCGCCTAAGTTCACCCTCCATTAATTGAAAAAAAGATAATAGTTAAGTTTGTTTGCACTTTGCAAGTTCATCACTATGAGAAGTTAGCGAGGAAGCTATGAAGAATTTTACTGATATGGTGATATCTAAAGAAATGATTGACAACACCATAAAGATTGAGAAGATTTCATGAGAGGAATCTTTTAGCTTTACTAAGAAGTCTACCATCAAAGGCAAGAACGAATAGGTGAACACTTTTAGCGAAAGCCCTGCCAAGATTGCCCAGAATCCCTATTTAATACCAATCATGTATTTCCCTGGCATGGTCTGTCTAAGCTTCAATCATTATGCCCTAGTACCATAACCAGTATACTCCACTAGATTTAGTCCTACCATGAATTTTTCATCAAACCCAGGTCAAAATTTTACTCAGAATGCTGTGTCTTGTAGCCAAAATAATACCAAAGAATTATATAATCAACAAGCACCTTGAGAAAAAGAGTATTTTGATTTGCTTATTTATTTGTATAAAGAGGTCTATGCTGCTTATTGGTAGGTGAATTGGTAGGTCTAGTGTTTATAAGTCTAAGGTCACTTTCTCATCCTAAATGGTATGACGAGAATGCCTATTGAGAATACTGTACTGAAGCACAAGGTTACAGCATCAAAAAATTGCACTTCCTTTAAGAAAAAGAATTTGGGGCTACTAAAAAAGGGCGTGATGAAAATTAAGCAAAGGGTAGGGCCTAATGTTGGAGCCCATCCATTTTTGAGCCATGTAGAACAGATAATAAATGCTGTGATTAATGGGAAGCATTGTTGGGTCAAGATGAAGAGGTTAAAACACTAACGAGTAGTGTATGAGAGACACTCATAAAGATTAGGTGAGTAGGCTAATATCAAGATGAAGAGCTTTCCAGATCCTGCTGTTGCCAATGTGTACAAATGCACACTTTGCAACACTATTCAAAATTTTTAGGATTAGTCCGAAAGATGATGGACTATTCAAAAATTGTGTTCTATGATGAGCAGGAGGAGGACGTAGATGTTTCCATCAATGCTACGAAAAAATATGAGAAAGTCCACCTTTATGGAGTCAAAAAACCATTAATCCTGTTTGCTAAGATCATGCCTATATAGCCTACACCAAGAATGATCATTCAACTCTTGTCTCATTTCCTTTATAAAAAGGAAAATGTAATGCTAATGGAAATATGAAAGCAGAGTGGTAATGATCAGGTAATCTAGCCAACAAATAGTCATCATTGACCTCATGGGAGTAAGCCATCTAACTCGCAGTGCAGATGCTATCCCCAGCTACAGCTAAAGCTAAAGTCAACAAAGAGACACTCCCTTAATAATTCAAACACTAAAAGCGGTGAGGAAACAATTAGATTCAAAGCAATCAAAGAATTAAAAAGTGAGAAAAAAGCTATAGAATTTTTTAAATTCATCATTATAGCATTTTTGATCAATTAAACAAATAACCTGCTAAGATATCTTTACTATCATCACTCTAAAGTTTCAATGCTCATAGAAAAGCTTTACATAATGTATTGAATGAAGCTTATATCCTACCTGACATTTCGATATGTCAATTGGATCACTTAGTGAGCAATATTACTACGGATAATTACATATCTTTCAGTGATGATGAAATACCTCATAGAAGTTGAGGGAACTATAAAGCTCTCCATAACACCATATATTGTAAGAGAGGCGTGCTACAAAAAATTTCTCGTCGATAATGGGTCAGCCTTGAATGTAATACCTTTAATGTGTTCGAACAAACTTCCTATTAATGTTTCTTATATTAAGCATTGCCATACAATGGTGCAAGCATTCAACGTAACATGTAGAGAAGTTGTTAGGAACATCAGTATCTCATTCCAAATAAGGCCATGCACGTACAAAGTGGATTTTTAAGTGATAGACATTGTTTTATCATACAATTGCTTGTTAGGGAGACCTTTTATCCATTCGGCTAGGGCAATACCATCTTCACTGCACCAGAAGTTAAAATTTGTCATAGAAAACAAAGTTATCATTATTGGCATCAAGAAAGATATTATTGCTACCACTTCCATGGATGCCTTTATATTGCACTTGTTAAGAGTATACTAAAATCCTTTTTCCAATCATTTGAGTTTGTTAGTGCCACTATGGCAAAATAAGGTTTGCCCATGGTTATGCCTTATCTATAAAAAAGTAGCCATATAGTTCTCCAGTTGATGGTTGGTAAGGGTGCCTGAGCTAGAAAGGGACTAGGAAAACATCTATAAAGGATCTCCAAAGCATTGAAAGTCATAAATCAAATTGGTAAGAGAGGTCCATGATTCAAACCTAATGCCTACCAATAGAAGAAACAAGCTTAGAAAACATGGGAAAAGATAATGGCTTGTTTGAAAGGTTAAGATCTGTAATACAAACCAATGGTGCTGCCATCACTACGAGAATGTTTTCATTCAAAAGACACATCAATTTAAATCAGGGAAGAACTACTTGTTTCGATAGCATAACAGTTATTTTGAGCAAGGTATTAAGAGATTTCTTTATTAATGCAATCGATGACTAGGAACTTTAACAACGGGCCATGAGACTAGTCTTTATACTGTAAGATTTGTTCCAAGCATTTGAGCTAAAACAAAGATTCCTCTATTATTTGGATCTATTTCAAAGTAATGCTATGAACTAAACCTATATACTTCCACCCCAAGAACATTGTAGGATCTTTTCTACAGGCATACTTTTATCAATCCTTATTAATTAAAATGACTAAGCATTTTGCATTCCATCTCCTATGTCTTTCTTCATTTTTTGTCAAATCCTTAGACTTTCTTTCTTTTTTTTTTGTATTTTTTTTGCCTATATTGTTCTTCTTTATATTTTCTAGCACCCAGATGAAAATGACATCAATGTTCATATTGAAATTTTGGAAATCAATTTTGAATAACCAATCTACACCGATGAGGTTGAATCTAAAGGGGATTTTAGGGAAAGCACCATGTTACCTAATTTGTTAAGACTAATTAAACAAGAAAAGAAACAAATCCTACCCCATGAAAAGCCTACTAAAACTATGAACCTTGGGATAGAGGAAGATTAGAAAGAGGTTAAGATAGGAACCTCTATAAACTCATTAACCTGAACCAAATTAATCAACCTTCTCCAAGAACACTGACATGTATTCGTTTGGTCCTACCAAGACATGCCTGGGCTAAACATCAATATAGTAGTTCACAGACTTCCCTTAAAACCTGAGTGTAAACCCATACAATAAAAACTTAGGAGAATGAAACTGAAGGTGCTTTTGAAGATCAAAGAAGAAGTAAATAAGCAACTTGACGTGAGATTTCTTGAAGTAGTCAAGTATCCTGAATGGGTAGCTAACAGAGTCTTAATTCCTAAAAAGGATGGTATGGTGCGAATGTGCATAGATTACAAGGACCTAAATTAAGCTAGCCCTAAAGATAATTTCTTTTTACTTTAATCAATACCCTAATAGACAATACCATAAAAAATTCCTTATTTTCCTTCATGGATGGATTTTGAGCTATAATTGAATTAAAATGCACCTGAAGACATAGGGAAAACCATCTTTGTGACCATGTAGGGTACCTTCTGCTACAAGGTTATGCCCTTTAGACTCAATAACGCTAGGGCAACTTACTAAAGGGCAATGCTTACAATATTCCATGACCTCATGTGCAAAGAAATAAAGGTCTCTGTGGGTGATATGATTGCCAAATCCCTAAAAGAGATTATGCATGTTGCTAACGTTTGCAAACACTTTAAATTGCTGCACAAGTATCAGTTCAAAATAAACACAGCTAAGTTAAGCTTCGATGTTATCTCTGGTAAGCTATTAGGTTTCATTATGAGTGATCAAGGAATTGAAATTGATCGTAACAAGGTAAAGGCTATCCAAAATCTCCCACCACCTTATGCCCAAAAAGAAGTAAGAAGTTTCCTTGAAAGACTAAACTATATAGCTTGATTCATATCCTAGCTAACTAATAAATGTGATCTAATCTTTTGTCTACTCCGGAAACAAAATCTTGGTTAATGGAATGATCAATGCCAATAAGGTTTCAGCAATGTCAACTATTATCCCATAAATGTTAGTTTTTGATGAGTCCATGGGCTGTATACTAGGTCAAATGACTAGTCAAGAAAGAAAGAATAAGCTATCTACCATCTAAGCAAGAATTCACGAAGTATGAAAATAACTACTCTGCAATTAAGAAGTTATACTATGCTCTGGCTTAAACAGCTTAAAGGTTAAGGGGATACATGTTATACCACATCACATACCTAATCACCAAGTTCAACCTTATCAAATATCTATGCAAGGCTCTTACTTTGTTAGAAAAATTGGCCTAGTAGCAAATCTTACTTTTCGAATATGACATCATTTATTTTAGCCAGAAAGCCATAATGGTAGAATGATAGTTGAGTTCTTAGCAAGCCAAGTCAAAGAAGACTATGAAGCTTGAGATTTTGACTTTTAGATGATCATTTAATGTGCATATCTAAAGTAGAATATGGTATTGATTGCAACCAAACTTGGATAATGTATTTTGATAGAGCTTGCATTGGAACACGACATTGGCACTATTTTTATATCACTAAATGGAGATTATTATCCCTTCATTGCCACACTGAACTTTGACTGCACTAATAACATAGCTGAATATGAGGCATGTGTATTGTGGCTCTAAGTGGCCATTAAAAGAGGCATCAAAACTTTACAATTGTATAGGAACTCTACCTTGGTAATTTATCAACTTTGAAAAGAATGGGAAACACGAGATGCTAAGTTATTTTAATACTAGAGGCTAATCAATAAACTAAATGGCAAATGCTTTGGCAACCCTGGCCTTTATGTTTGAAATAACTCGAGAGTCAGAATTTATACCTATCTAGATAAGTATTCACAAAGCTCCCACTTACTGCCATGGAATAAAAGAAGAAAGGGATGGACTACTGTAGTACCATGACATTTCTTCATTACATTTGAGACCAAAAATCCTAAAGCATGTTACAAAAACTAATAAATGAACCATCCAAAGAATGCATAAAAGTTTTGTTTTGGATGGTGAAGTCCTGTATAAGAAGCTAGTGTAGACATCCTATTTTTTTTGAGCCAACATTTAAAGTATCAGAAATCATCATCTGAGGTACCACTAAGGTTATTTAAAAAAGCACAAGTTACTTTCCTACCACTCTTGACTAAGGTAAAAAAGTTTAGAGAGTCAAAGATAAAAAAAAATCTGCATTTTTGAATACATGTCTTGATATATAAGTGTGGAGTACCGATACAAGACTCTATATCATTAAAATTTTAAGATATTTCTTTTTATATGGATACTGGGTGTGTGTACCGATATAGAGTTATGTCAACACTAAAATCATGATTTTTGGCCAATAGCTACCGCTATTAGGACATCTGTATCGATACAACAATAAAGTAGGTACAAATACAAGCTAGCTGGCATTGATACACTATGCTTTCTATTGATACCAAATTCAGTTTATCAATACATTCTGGGTTTTTTTGCTCAATGTATCGATACAGAAGGCTACTTTGGCCTAATTTGAGTCATTTTTCCTCTTTTTGTACCATGACTTCAAAACTTAACTTTGGTCATGACATTGGCTAAAAAAGCATCCAATATCAGACATAACTTTATACAAATCATGCGGGTTTAATATTTGGGCTTTAGACATTAGATTAACACACTTTGAAAAGGCCTATTAACCTTAGTATAAGGGTATTTCATGAGAAAATCTAGTTTTATGAAGGATAAATTTGAGACTACTTATCTGATCAGTTAATGTATGAATTTTTTTGCTTGCAAGAATCAAAGTTAACTAATCAACTACTAAAAGGTTTCATGTTGACACAATGAGCCATCATATTATACATACCAAAAGTTCTATGTGCCCTCATTGCTAGGTCACCTTAGTGGCTAAAATTATCAATTAGATAATCTAATTTTTACTAAGTTTGGAGGAGAACATTTTTTTGACACCAGCCATAAAAAATACTCAAGCTCTTTCAAAAATCCCATTCCCATAGCTCCCTTTCCACTTTTCCAAAAACCCTTTCAAAAACCCTTATTTCCCTATTCTCTACCCTAAAAACTATCCTCCATGGCCATCATACCAAAATCTTTTTTTTTCATTATTTTCTTGCTAATCCATGGCAAAGAAAAGGAGAAAAGTAGGCTAGAAGTTGCTGGAGTGCTGCTTAAGAATATAGTTAGGAGTCTAAGCTTCCATTGGGTATGCCTTCTATCTTTGATTCTTTTTGTCTTTTGTTTTCCTTCATCAACATCATTTTAGCAAACCTCTATATTTCTATAACCTTATTAAAGTTTCTATGCATTATTATGGCCTTGTTTGTGACAACTTTAGGATTTTCATGACTTTTTTTATGCTTTAATGGTGTTTTGATGAACTAGAATGCCATATTTCTTGTTGACATGAAAACAATCCCTGCTCCTGCATTCTTGTCATGTTTTTCCTCATTTCAACATGCTCATTTCATGTGTGAATACTTTTTGATGTTGACATACCTTGGGATGCATTTTCACTATGATTTATTTGATCAAGTACATAGATAGCTCGCTATTTTGAGTGGTTGTTCATGTCTGATATTTTCACTTAGTATAGTTCATCATATGTTTATTGAAATGCCTTTATGATGTTCATAAAACTCTATTTTCAAAGAAAACCCTAAGTCTACACTAACCTCAATCAATAAGGATTAGCATGGGTTTAATGATTTCAATATATTGATTCTCTAATCTTGGGGATATATCAAACACAAATGTTTGGAATAATTGCCTCATTAGGCTGAATAAATTTTGTTTTCAACTTAAAATAAAAAATGTTTTCAAATATTTAGTTTAAGCCTCGTTTTGAGCCTATCATTACCATTGGTGTGGATAATGGACGGTTCAATGGCCTACCCTATGGGAGTTGGATTGGTCCATTACTTCACTGCCATAGACCTTGATGACTAGGCATTGCATGCTTGACACCTTGACATGTAACCATAAAGCCCTTAATATGAAGAAACTTCAATTTTGGTACTAGCAACATGGTGATCCCTATTTGAAAAATTATTCTTGGACTTAAAGTTATTTTTCTAGAATTTTCTAGCATTCTTATTTAAAAGGGCTTCAAATTACCTTTACAACGATACCTTGCTTGCCCCAGGATCATTCTAGATGTAAAAGTTATGATTTTTTGAATTGTTGATATTGGAATCCCTTAGAACAATAATTCATATTCTTTTTGGATGAATCCAACCCATCAAACAATTTTTCTAAATTTTATGAATATTTTTCCTAAGAAGTTCACAAAATTCCCTTTTTGAAAAGGCATCATTTGTGATTTAAAAATTGCAAACAACTCTAAGATGATTTTTCACATTTCAATGCTCAATTTTTCTAGCACTTGCTGTCAACGCTGACTCGGACCCAGTTTCAAAAATTAACTCCATCTAAAAAGTGATTTTCTAGGATTTTTGAAATATTTCTCCATTAGTCCTTATTGAGTTAGCTTTCCAACAATACCTTGTTTGCCACTAGAAACCATTAGACCAAACTGAAATAAATTTAGGAAAGTGAGTAGCACGATGTTATCCATTATTTTTGCTCAACTGACAAAAATTCATTTGGATTTTCCTAAATCATGTTTTGTATTCATTCGAATGACTCGAAATATATTAAAATAATTTTCTCGTGGTGTTTTTTGAGGGGATACTCCAACCTTGCTTTTGCAAGGGGATTTTCCTACCTATTTCCTCTGAGAGGGGACTCTAACCTTATTCTTCAAAATACATCCAAAATTTAAGTTTTTTTTTTTTCTTATTCAGGGTTTCTTAGACCTTTTATCAAATTTTTATGCTTAAGATGACCTTCAAATCCAAACACATTTCAAAATTATCGATTTGGTTATTCTTTAACAACCAAGGTCAATTATGAGATACATGCTAATCGTTCCTCATTTTCCATGTTTCCATGTATTCTTCATTAATGCAACTTTTATTATATTCTTTCATGTCTTACTAAGCCATTCTCTTCTTGATGATGATTTTGATTCATGTTTTCAAAAAAAAAAAAAAATCAAATTTCGTTAAGCCCGAGGCAATGTTCTATGTCATTATCCCTTCAGTGCTTGACGTAGAGCATCATTTTCTGAATTCCTCATTTTTTTAAATCCTCTATGTTTCTCCTCCCTCAAGGTTATATAGAGAGATTTTGATATTTCTTATTAAACATTTATCGTAAGCACCCAAATCCAATATTTAAAATTTTGCATTCATAATAAGAGGATTACACATAAAGTATCATCGCATGAAAATCTAAGAAAAATTGAGACTTCGATAATTTATGGCTAAATGGTATCAATTTTAGGCATCATCAGGGTGCAGTCCTTTCCCATACGTAACCTACTCCCAAACCTTTTTAAAGCGAACTCTAGTATATGTAGTCCATAAAATCAATGTTTCAAGTTTTGCAACTTGGAATCATCAGTTTTAATAGGTATCGAGTCATACTTAGCCCAAAATGATTAGTGGTAGCTCTAAGTCATGGTCCTTTCGTAATGACCATCCAAGATAGGTTGAATGAGCAATTCATCCAATGGTCCTCACTTTCACTTTTACTCCGTTGTGCCTAATTCAAATCTCGATTAAGGGATGATCCAAAGTTTATCCCTTTCTCCTTTGTTTTTAAGTCATAGGGCATCATGAATACAGATGTGTGTCACGTAAGGACACGTGATAGCTTGGTGACTCCATTAGGGACTTTATTTAGAGAATCAAGCCTGGAACTAGCTAAATTTTATCACGATTCTTGGTTTCCCGTGATTTTAATCATTATTTATTTGTAATCCCTTTCTTCATCTTCTTTGTACATGATGTTTATCTGTAATCACTCTCTATGTTTTTATGTTTCTCATGATTGCTAGAGTTTTTCCTCTTTAAAAAATATATACAATAGGTTCTTTAAAATGGTAATAAAGATGATAAATGCATCCACTTGAATCCACTTGAATTCAATATCTTTTGGGGTGTAAAGTACCTATGCTTCTGTGGTATTTTTTTTCCATATGGGCATAGCAAAATGCATCCACTTGAATCGAACCCGTTTTGCCAAACCTGCTATGGGCTCAGGATTAGTGTGCCTTGGATATCTTTATTAGACAGAGGAACGATTTGGGAACCTTTTAAAGTCAACTTAACCCCATATAGTTAGCCATTAAAGCCAAACCATGTCAGGCCATACCAAAATACTACTAGATCGACCTAAAGAATAAGACACCCAAGGAAACACTTCTTACTTATTACACCTTTTTGTCATTCTTTGTTGCATAATGATGATAAATGAACATCATCACCAATGCTTTCTCTTCTACCTCGAATTATGTCGTCTATTGTAATAATACTATTAAAGCATGTCATTATGCTTTCTGACTAATGGCTAACATTTTTTTTTCCTTTCACAAGTAATGATATAAGAATGTTGTCACTTAACATCCCCTTCAAGACTGATATCTCTTCCTAGGGAATAAAACTTATTTGAGCAAGTCATTATGTTGCCTAACCAATGTTTTAAAGCCCATCAATCATTAGTTAATGATAAACGAGTAACTAATGTCCTTAAGGCCCATATGCTATCTCAATGGGAGAAAACACCTAAACAAGCTGCCATGTTGTCTGCTCGATGGCTTGACATAGTTTGTAACTATATGGTGACGAATGAATTGTCACTGTCTTAACATTAATTTTCATCCCCATAGGACACTTATATCCTAAACATGTTAGTAAGCTATCTGCATAAGTCTAGTTTGATGGGCAAAACATCTATACCCATTTTTTTCCATGCTTGATGCCACCAAGCATTTTTATTCTATGGTTTATTTCTTGTTTTTAATATGTACTAACCTAGTGTTTATTTTATTATTGTCTTTGCTACATGCATCATATCATTTCATATCATCTCAAGATAGTTGGTTCTAGGAGTGTCATCTATAAACAAGTATCTTATCATGGCACAAGCTTTAGCTGGAGGTTTTAAAGATTTTAAGATAGTTAAAACTAAATTAGAAGAGGAACAAAGATACAGTGGGGATAGTTTCTGGCCTAGATATGTCTCAAAAATCCCAAAACAGGTTGAAATGATTTTCAAACAGTTCAATACAAGAATTGAAAGATGTGTGGAATGGTTAGGATGAAACTGATAAGGTAATCTTTATAAAAGATTATGAGGATATTGCTTTATTCCTCCAAGGCAAATGCCAACTTCATATTACTACATGTTATGATATAATTCTAGAGCCCTCTAGTATAGGTGTTTCACTTTCAATAAGCATGATCTGGTCCCTATTGTAGAAGTCTATGCGGCTATGCTAGGGCCTAATTTAAGAAAATTTACTTTAAGTTAGCGAAACATATACCCCTCAGAAAGAAGTAAGCTAGTATGCTAAGAGTTAGAGAACACTAGTGAACTCAATTCTAGTCAAATTAGGGAATAACGCATGTATCACATGGGATAGTTTGAAGTTTGTTACGAATACTCAATCAGACAAGAAAAAGATTTAAGACATTTTCGCATTGGCAATCTATGATTTGATCATTTTTCTAAGGGTTTTCGGACGAGTAGAGGTTATCATGGTGGATACTTGCTTAAAATTAAGTTACAGTATCAATCCTATTTATGACATCTTAGCAGTGACTATCTTGTCCTTAAAGTTTGGTAGAAAAAGAGGCAAATCGCTCTTTATCGAATGCTCATCAATGTTGTATGTAAGGCTCATTGGTTATTTTTGGGGTCAAAGATCGTTACAGCTATGCATGTCGAATTTGTTTCTTCACAAAGTTTTAGGAAAAAGAGTGGCCACAAGATACCACCAGAGATTAATGGATTGCAAAGTTCTGAGCTTTGAATGCCAGTGAAGTAACTTTGATAGTTTCATAGATCATTTTGGGCTATATTCTCCATAAATGCAAACCATTGCATTAGGTGCCTCTAAATGGATTATGGGGAAGCATTCATTATGCTTGGTCATGGCTTTACAACAATTTAATTATTGGTAGTTGTTCGTGTCACTCAGGAGCTTTGTATGCTAGATTTTGAATATAAAGGAGAAGGTTACACAAGCTAGGTATAAATGTTTTTTGATGCATGACAAAAGACCTATCGAATCATATTAGAAAAAGAGAAAATATTGACTTGGCCTCTGATTGGATAATTAGGTGAGTGAGAATACCATACTATTGCCTATTAAGGGAATCCCTTATGCTCTGATAGAAAACCCACCATCTATGATTGAAATTCTAATGGGTGAGTTTACACAAGAAAGAGCTACTTTTGCTAAAGAAATTCATTAATCATAAGAAGAAAAGAATCAATGGGAGCATAAGTGTTACGTCCAAGAGGGTGGATACATAACCTAGTTAAGAAGAAAGATGCCATCAATGAAAATCTTTAGGATTTGAAGAAAGATTACATTGCACTTTAGAAGGCAAAAAAATATAAAGGAATTGACAAATTTCCAGTTGAATGGAAAGTTGATCTTGTCTCTCTTGCCAATAACTTAAAGGCTTGGAAGGCACAATCTTGGGTTAATTTGAATGAAGGGATTGAGGTCACTAACATTCCAAAAGATGCATCCCAAGAACAATCACCCTAATAGCAGTGATCCCTCTTGCTTTACAAT
This sequence comes from Adansonia gregorii, assembly GCA_038382025.1. Classification (NCBI taxonomy): domain Eukaryota; kingdom Viridiplantae; phylum Streptophyta; class Magnoliopsida; order Malvales; family Malvaceae; genus Adansonia; species Adansonia gregorii. Next base: position 25,478,913 of record JBBYHO010000015.1, on the reverse strand, counting down.
TCATCTATTTAAACCCTATGACAACACTGTATTTGGTTCAAGGATATCGCAGTGTGAATATGGGATCATTATTGGCAAATCCTTTAGTTCTAGACCCTAATAAGCAAATAGAACAAGGAAAACTAACTGTTTCAAAATGCATTGAGGTTGTTAAAAATGAAACTAAGTACAAGTTATTGGAAAAATGCCTTAGAGTTGTAGAAGGGAGTGATAAGTTTGGAATTATGGATGCTAAATCCTCAGGCTTGGTTTCAAACCTTGTTATCCCACCTAAGTTCAAAGTACCATATTTTGATAAATACAATGGACCACAAATCCTGCTGCACATATCTGTATGTACTGCCAGAAGATGGTTGGGCATAAATACAATGAGAAACTATTAATACATTATTTTTATGACTGCTTAATCAGAGCAGCAACAAGATGGTAGATAGAGCCTGACCCAATTAGAATTCAGTCATAGGAGGATTTGGCTTGAGCTTTCCTAGATTAGTCAGTAAGTATTCGATTGGGCTCTGAATTGTTTGTCTCTATTGAACATAGAAAAGAAAACTACTGAAAACTTTAGGCAGTATGCCCAAAGATGGTGGGAAAAGGTTGCCTAGGTTCACCTTTCATCAACCAAAAAAAAAGATGATAGTCATGTTTATTAGCACTCTGTGAGCTTTTTACAATGAAAAGTTAGTGGGGAATGCTCATGTTTGTTAGCACTTTATGAGCTTCTTACAATGAAAAGTTAGTGGGGAATGCTATAAAGAATTTTACTGATATGGTGATATCCAAGAAAAATGATTGACAATGCCATAAAGATCGACAAGATGTTAAGAGGGGAATTCTCCTAGTTCTACCAAAAATCTACTGCTAAAAACAAAGATAAAGAAGTGAACGCTGTTGGCGATAGTCTTGCTAAGATCACCCAGAATCCTTATTCAATATCGAGCATATATTTCCTGGGCATAGAATATCTAAGCTTTATCTCGTATGCCCCAATACCATAATTGGCATACTCTACTAGATTTAATCACATCATGCATCATTCATCAAATCCAGGTCACAATTCTACTCAGAATACTATGTTTCACAATGAAAGTAACACCAAAGCATCAAACAATGAAAAAGTACCTCAAGAAAGAGAGCATTTCGATCATCTTTCTTATTCGTATAAAGAAGTATATGCTTGCTTACGGGTCCATCAATTGGCAACTCTAGTGTTTATAACTGCGATGTCGCCTTTTTATCCCAACTAGTATAATGAGAAAACTTATTGCAAGTACCATGCCGGAGCACAAGGTTACAGCATTGAAAATTGCACTTCCTCCAAGAGAAAAGTTCAAGGCCTACTAAAAATGGTGTGATCAAAATCAAGTAAGGGGCAGACCTAATGCTAGAGATAATCTGCTATCGAACCATGTAAAACTAAGAATTAATGCTGTGATTAATGGAAGGCATTGTTAGGTTAGAAAAATACTAAAAAGGTTAAAATGCCAATGAGCAGTGCATAAGAGGCACTCAGAAAGGTTAGATTAGTAGGCTAATATCAAGATAAAAAACTTGCTAAATCTTGTTGTTGCTATTATGGATAAAGGTACACTTTGCAACACTATTCAAAATTCTTAAGATTAGTCCAAAAGATGATGAACCGTTCAAAAATTAAGTTCTATGAAGAATTGAAAGAGGACATAGATGTTTCCATTAATGCCACGAAAAAGGATAGGAAGGTCCTTTTCTATAAAGTTGGAAGACCATTCATCTTATTTGCCAATCAACTAGATACCAAAATCGTGCCTACGTCACCTACCTCGAGAATGATTTTTTAGCTCTTATCTCCTTTCCTATATAAAAAGGACAAAGTAGTGCCATGGAAGTATGAAAACATAGTAGTGATGACTGGGGAATCTACCCAACAAATAATCATTATTGACCTTACGGGACTAAGCCATCTAACTTTCAGTGGTAGATGCTAGGCCTCAGCTACACGTGAAGCCAAAGGCAACGAAAAGAATGTTCCTTTAGCAAATCATGGAGAGTGATCATGAAGCTCGTATTGAGCGACTTGAGCTAATGGTTAAGGAATCATAAGACTAGATGCTTTGTCAGCAATACGAAATGTAAAATCAAATTGCAAAACTTATGGAACTAATAACCATCTCTATGAAAGAAAAGGGTAAGCCAACACTGCTGAAACAAGGAATGATCCTCCCAACACTGAAAGTCCCCCTGCTAATAATCCAGAACCTGCTCAAAGGGAAACTAGACAAGAATAACGGCCCACTCCTACACCTATTGCTCAGGCTCTGCCAGTTTCTACCTAAATCCTGTTGTGGCAGGTCAATTCATTCTTGGTACTCAAGGGGTGAATGCAGGAGTCTCATTGGCAGATATGATAACCCTTGACCATGAGGAACCAGAGAAAATAGAAGGTCAAAAGTCCACCATGACTGCGAAAGAAGTGAACAAATTCCAGCTACTAGAAAAACACCTTTAAGCTATCGAGAGGAGTGACAAGTTTGGGGCTTTTGATGAGCAATCGCTGTCTTTGGTGCCTAACCTTGTCATTCCCTCGAAGTTTAAAGTCTCAAAGTTCGAAAAGTTTAATGGAACCACTGACTTTTTTGTCCATGTCCGAATGTACCTGTGAAAGATGGCCTGGTATGTGAAAGATGAAAAGCTCCTCATCCATTGCTTCTATCATAGCTCACTAGGGCAGCAGCTTAGTGGTATATCGCGCTAGACAATGCCAAAATCCAATCATGGGTAGACTTGGCTAAAGCCTTTCTAAATCAATGCCAACAAGTGTCAGATTAGATGTTAGATCAACTTTTCCTAATGAATTTTGAGAAGAAATCCACTTAAAGTTTTGGACAATACACCCAAAGGTGGAGAAAAGAAGTAACCCTAGTCCAGCCTCCCCTTATAAAAAAAGAGATGACAGTTACTTTCACTTATGCCTTACATGCTCCTTATTATGGGAAGTTTGTAGGGAATACCACTAAGAAATTTGTAGACTTAGTGCTCTTTAAAGAAATGATCGAGTCACCATTAAGAGTGGTCGAATGTCTATCGAAGAAACAGCTGGATCGAGTAAGAAGCCCATTACCGATAAGAAAAAGGAAGGAGAGGCCAATGCCATAAGTTATGCCAGCTTATCTCAGCCAAAATGGCATCAAGTACCCGACCCTCACCACCCAAGCACGCTATATTCTCACCCTATCACCATACCCCCTCAGCTAATTAATGCCATAACCTCTAACCCATCATTTGCAATCCCATCCAACCTACGATAAAGCTACCCTCCATAAGTTCACCAAAGTACCAATCGAGCAACTAATAATGCACTCGAAAATCGAGGTGCAAATTAACCAAGACAATATTTTGATCCCATCCCTATGACCTATAAAGAGTTTTACTAGACCTTACTCCAAAATCATTTAGTGGCCCCACTCTATGTCCCAGAAAAGAAGTGACCATACTCATAATGGTACAACCCTAATGCCCACTATGAATACCATGCTGGGGCAGTAGGGCATGACATTAAAAACTGCATATCTTTCAAATGAAATGTGCAAAATCTAATTAACTCAAAGGTCTTGCAGTTCAAGATGAACCAAGGACCAAATGTTGCCGTAAATCCTTTACCAAACCACACTAAACTGGTCGTAAACATGATTGACATTAAGAACAAATATGAAGTCAAGGCAAGCATAGAGGATGCAAGGATGCCAATGTTCTTGATCTGGTAGGTGTTGATTCAAGTCAGGTTGCTCAAAGTAATAAAAAAATTAGAAGACAATCCCAACAACTTTTGTGACTTTGACATAATTGTAGGTCATACCTTAAAACATGCAGGGAGTTTAGGTTTATGGTTCAAAGAATGATGAATGAAGGCCATATAGAATTCTATTATGAAATCGCACCTATTGCTGAATCTATCAACATGATAGGAGATGAAACCATGCAGCCACCTTAGGAGAAAAACTGACCCCTTATTCTTTATGGCAGTTAAGTCCCAAGGCTAGTTTTTCGATACCTATACCAATGTTGTTGTGGAGGTACCTAAACCATTATTGTATAAGAGCAACAAAGTTGTCCCATGGAAATATGAGAATCAAGTGGTGATGATTGAAGAGCTAACTCCTTTAATTGCTGTGATGAAATTGTCAAGAGTTAGTCACTTAACAAATAGCGATAGGTGTTATGCTTCACATGCTTAAGAAAAATAAAAGGTTAATGTATCTCCAAGCACTAGTACCACTCAGGTGCAAGCAAAGAATTTTGAGCTCAAGAAAGTTAAGGAAGCAGTAAGTGAAAAAAAAGCCATGAAGTTTCTCAAATTCATTAAGTACAATGAATACTGCATTGTAGACTAGTTAGGTAAACAACCCACAAAGATTTTTATGCTATCTCTGCTTTTTAATTTAGAGGTTCACCAAAATGCATTGTTAAAGGTGTTAAATGAAGCATATGTGGCACCGAACGTCTCTGTGGACAAATTGGATCAACTAGTGAACAACATCATGGCCGATAATTATATCTTCTTCATTGATGATAAGATCCCACCCGAAGGCAGAGGTAGTTATAAAGCTATAGTATCACTACCCATTACAAAGGACGTATTTTGCCTAAAGTACTCATAGAAAATGGGTCAACCCTTAATGTCATGCCTATGACTACAATAACCAAACTCCCTGTCAATTAGTTTAACATTAAAAGTAGCCTTACAATAGTTCAAGCTTTTGATGGAACATGTCACAGAGTAATTAGAAATATCACAATCCAACTCAAGATAGGCCCATGTACATATGAAGTGGACTCTCAAGTTATAGATGTTAAACTTTCTTACAGCTGCCTATTAGGAAGGCCATGGATACACTCCGCCGGAGCTGTCCCATCTTCTCTTCATCAGAAGCTCAAATTTGTGATAGATGACAAAGTAGTCACCATTAGAGCTAAAGAAAAAATGATCGCCACTACTTTCACTGAGGATATCTACATAGAGCCTAATGAAGATGCATCGAAGTCATCCTTCCAATCCTTAGAGTTTGTTAATGCAATATTTGTGGGAGAAGGATTGCCAATAGTTGAACCTTACTTGTCAAAGAGTACCCATTTGGGTTTAAAAATGACCATTGGCAAAGGTTCCTGTGCTGGAAAAGGGCTTGGCAAGAATCTGTAACGGATGGCCCAAGCCCTATAGGTCACCACTCAAGCCAACAAAAGAGGCTTAGGATTCAAGGCCAACTCACATTCAAGAAAGCAATAAGAAAAGAGGATCCGCAACCAGGAGATGACACGATCATTGCGTTAAGAGAGGGAATCAAAGCTGACAATGTTTTCATCTCTCCATGAGATATTTCATTTAGGAAGATGAATCGATCCAAGCCAACCAGAAGAGCAAAAGGCTAAAATGTCTTGGTCATCTTAAACAGAGCTCTTAACAACCTCTATCTGTAAGACATTGAGTCATAAAATTGGTGTTTTTTCACTAAGACCTGATTTTGGTGACAGGCTTATGACTGAAGCGTCTGTATTTTTCTTGTCCCTTTCATGTAACATCAAGAAATGAAAACCGACCTGCCCTCGCCCAAAGACAGATAGGTGTTTTATATAAAGGGCACTTTTATAAAAATTTATCAATGAAATAACTTTTGCCTATATCATTCCATATTCTGTATCACTTCTTAACCTTTTTTGCCTTAATTTTTATCTAAATCCATTAGTTGTGTATGCGCTTTTTGCAATGTTTATTTCTTTACCCTTTTAGGTGTCTTAACAATGATGATATGGATGTGTTTAATGGGTTGTTGAAGATCAATTTTGAATAGTTAATTTGCACAAGTAAATTTAATCCTGAAGAGGATTTCGAAGAGTGCTCTGTACTACCAAACCTCTTATGATTAATTAAGCAAGAGGAGAAGCAGATCATGCTTCATAAAGACCCAACGAAAGTAATAAATCTAGTGTTAAGGAGGATCAAAAGAAGGTTAAAATCAAAACCTCAATAAAGTTAATGACTAGGACTAAGTTGATAGAATTACTCTAGGAATATCGGGATATATTCAATTGGTCATATCAAGACATGCCAGGACCGGACACTGATATAGTGGTCCACAAGCTTCCCATCAAGCTCGGATGTAAACCAATCTGGTAAAAGTTAAAGAGGACGGAGCCAAAAATGCTTCTCAAAATTAAAGAGGAAGTCAAGAAGCAATTTGATGCAGGGTTTGTTGAGTAGCCAAATACCTAAAATGGGTTGCCAATATAGTCCTAGTCCTAAAAAATGATGGCAAAGTATGAATATGTGTTAATTATCAGGATCTGAATTGAGCTAGTCCCAAGGATAACTTCTTGGTACCGCATATCAATACTTTGGTAGACAACATAGCCAAGAATTCTTTGTTCTAGTCCATGGATAGATTCTCAGGCTATAACCGATCATGATGGTGCCTGAAGACATGGAGAAAATAACTTGCGTAACCATGTGAGGGATATTTTGCTATAATGTCATGCCCTTCGGGCTAAAAAATGTTAAGGTAACCTATCAATGAGCCATGATAGCCCTGTTCCATGACATGGTGCATAAAGAAATTATGGTCTACATTGATGACAAGATTGCCAAGTCAACGACAAAGGATGAACATGTCACAAATATTTAGAAACTTTTTGAATGGCTATGAAAATTTCAATTCAAATTGAATCCTGCCAAGTGCATCTTCAAAGTCACTTCGGGTAAGCTTCTAGGCTTTATAGTAAGCGAAAAAGGGATTAAAGTTGACCCAGACAAAGTCAAAGCCATTTAAGATATGCCACCACCTCAAACCCAAAAAGAAGTGGAAGCTTTTTGGAGAAACTGAACTACATTACTAGATTCATATTCTAGCTTACTGAGAAATACGAACCCATCTTTCGACTCCTTCATAAACAAAATCCAAGAGAATGGAATGAGGCATGTTAAAAAGGCTTTAATAAAGTCAACCATTATCTGTCAAGCCTGCTAGTGTTGGTACCATTGGTGCCTGATTGACCTTTAATCCTTTACTTGGCAGTTTTCGACAAGTCTATGGGTAGTGTATTAGGGCAACATGATGATTCAGGAAAGAAGGAATAAGCAATCTACTACTTAAGCAAAAATTTCATGGAATGCGAGTGCAATTACTCCATAGTCAAGAAGTTATGTTATGCTTTAGTATAGACAGCCAAGAGATTTAGGTAATACATGTTGTATCACACTACATAGTTGATTGCAAGGCTTGATCCTATCAAGTATCTATGCGAAACCCCTACACTATTAAGAAGGCTACTAGATGGCAAGTCCTGCTTTCTGAATATGACATTGCTTATGTCAGTCAAAATGCCATCAAGGCCAATGCGATAGCTAACTTTTTGGCTAGCCGAACAGTAGATGACTAGGAATCCTTAAATTTTAACCTCCCAGATGAAGATCTAATCTGTATTTTTGAAGACAAAGATGCCTCCAACCAAGATCAATACTAGAAAATGTATTTTGATGGAGCACCAAATGCTCTAGGACATGGAATTAGGGCAATATTGATGTCACCCGATGGGAGTCATTATTCGTTCATAACAAGGCTAAATTTTGACTACACAAATAATATCGCAAAATATGAAGCTTATGTCATGAGGCTTCAAGCAGCCATTAAGAGGTATGTCAAGATATTATAGGTGTTCGATGATTCAACTTTAGTTATCGACCAATTGAAAGGGGAATGGCAAACTCATGATGCCAACCTAATGCAGTATAGGAAGTTGATAGTAGAGCTCAAAAAAGAATTTGATGATATTAGTTTTTGACACTTACCTTAAGAAGAGAACCAAATAGCTGATGCTTTGGCTTCCTTGTCATCCATGTTTAAATTCAACCAAGAGTCGGATGTTGCACCCATCCAGATAAGCATTACATAACTCTGGTTCATTATCATAGTGTCAAAAAGGAGAAGGATAACCCGCCGTGGTACTACGACATCTTTCGTTACATCAAGGATCAGTAATATCCCAAACATACAACCGAAACTAATAAAAGAACTATCATAAGGCTAGCTATGGGATTTGTCCTTGATGAAAGAATCTTATACAAAAGTAGTCATGAGTGTTGCTTAAATGTGTTGACACTCCTAAAGCCAAAAAGATCCTAGAAGAAGTTCATGAAGGGATTTATGGCGCACATGCTATTGGACATCGAATGGCCAAGCAAATCATGAGAACGGGTTATTACTAGTTGACTCTCAAGAGAGACTACATCAATTATGCCCAAAAATGCCATAAGTGTCAAATCTATACGGATAAGATCAATGTCTCTATAGGGCCACTTCATGTGATATGGATAAGTGCTATGGGTGATGGCCCCATAGAGTGATTTTTAGAATGTGTAGAGGTTGAGAGTGAGTGTTTTGGGGCTATTTTTGGCTGGTGGGTGAAGAGCTATGGGACTTGTTTTTTTTATGTGTGAATGTGTTTTTGGAAGCTAAAACAAGCTAGAATCTAACTTCTTTTTGCTGAGATAGAAGTGGTCCATTTATACCAACCTTTTGGACCTAAATTGAAGGTATTTTTGGCCATCTCTCAAGGGGGACAAGGTGATGTCTGCATGGTGGCTATAGGGTCACTGTAGGGAGCAACTTACTGCTAATGTGATGGGCATAGGGTGGCTGGATTAAGTGCTAAAATAATTTTCCAGCAAATAGGGTGGTTGATGGTGACATTGGCCAACAATTAGGGAAGAGTAGGGTGATCAAATGACATTGACCTTTTTGATCCAATTTAGACTTAAAAAAATATTTTGATTAATTTAAAAGTCTAAATTTGTAATGTGACATGTGCTTTAATCTTTCCTGATGCAAAGAAACAAGTTAAAATCGAGTTTTAGATCAATAATGGGTGAGTCAAAAGTGCCCAGACCATGAAAATGGCCTGCATGTATCAATACATTGCATAATGTCTCGATACATTTGGTCTAGAAACCTTGATGGTATCAATACAATAAACATTGTATTGATACAATGATCATTGTATCGATACTATAAATCACTATATTGATACATGTTGATATATATCGATACATTTCTTTACAGAATACATGTTTTGGTCCTGGCATGGCCTATTATCGATACATGAGGTCTTATATCGATACAAAGGCTTACGTATCGATACATCTACATGTTGTATCGATATAAATGGGGACATTTTAGAATTTTGGCATGTTGGAGCATTGTATCGATACATTCAAGTAAAATTATGAATTTTCTCACATATTTTATCCCCGGATACCTGAAACTACGTCATTTGATACCACATCTTTGCATTTACCTTTGATGAGACCTATAGGCCTTTTTGACCTGTTGCCCGATAATCATCATCCCTTTTTACGTCCATGCTTAAGATTGCTAAAAATTAGCCCCAACAAAATAAGGTATCTACAGTTGCCCCTCTTTGACTGTTGCTAAGAATCAGGAATAGGGCAAAGAAAAATAGACACTATTTTGTTCGAGGTGGATTGACACTCCTTAGAACACTAGGGTGTTAGGTTTTCTAAGGTTTGACCCTCTTAGATAGGTACAGAGTCACATGGATTTCTGTTATGGGTGTCGCCAACTTGTGCAGGCGTTGATTTAAACTTGGTGCCATCAATTTGTATGGGCTTTGACTCGAGTACCGCCAATTTATATGAGCTTTGACTCAGACTTAGATGCCACTAGCTCATGTGGGCTTTAATTTGGGTGCCGCCAGCTCATGCTAGCTTTGACTTAGACTTGGTTGCCACCAGCTCGTGTGGGCTTTGAACATGTGCCACTGACTTGTGGGCTTAAAAGGGTGCTACTAACTTGTGGGCTTTAAAAGAGGAGCCATTGACTTATGGGCTTTAAAGGGTGCCACTAACTTGTGGGCTCTAAAAGTAGTGCCACTGACTTGTGGGCTTTAAGGGATGCCATTTACTTGTGGGCTTTGAAAAAGGTGCCACTGATTTATCGACTTAAAGGGGTACCATTGATTTTTGGGCTTGAAAAGGCTGCCATTGACTTGTGGGCTTTGAAAAGGGTGCCACTAACTTATGCGCTTAAAGGGGTGCCACTGACTTGTGGGCTTAAAGGGGTGCCATTGACTTATGGGCTTTGAAAAGAGTGCAACTAACTTGTAAGCTTTAAGGGGTGCCACTAACTTGTGGGCTTTAAAAAGGGTGCCACTAACTTATGGGCTTTAAGGGGTGCCACTAACTTGTAGGCTTTGAAAAGGGTGCCATTGACTTGTGGGCTTTAAGGGGTGCCACTAACTTATGGGCTTGAAAAGGGTGCCACTGACTTGTGGGCTTGAAAAAGGTGCCATTGACTTATGGGCTTAAAAAGGGTGCCATTGACTTATGGGCTTAAAAAGGGTGCCACTAGCATGTGGCGACAAAGTTTTTGATAAAACTTCTACTACAAGCTTTTAGAAGTCCATGACAAAATTTCTTGATGAAAAAGGTTTTGATATTAGTTCTTGCTAAAGCTCTTGATGAATGTTCTCGACAAAATTTTTTATGATAGTTTCTAGACAACAATTTCTTGACACTAGCACTTTGGCAACAGTTGCTTGATAAAAAAGGTTTTGACATGAGGTGATAAAAAGAAAAAGACCTTACTTGAATGACACTTGGATTACGAAGCTTAGAGTACTTACCAGGAATTCCTTGGAGGTTCAGCTAACCTGGCTTGAAGTGATATTGCAAAAATGATGTATGATGGTAATATGAGTGCATGATATGCAATGCTATCATGATTCCAGACGTGATGTCTAATATGGGAGATAGCTGTAGTTCTCCTTATACGTCATTTAAACTCTCATAAGGATGGTGATTATTGATCCGACTATAGACAAATTTTTTTAATCCCGTTGGGGATTATAGGTTATCCCAAATCCACTGGGGATATGACCAAAAATCTATTCCTGAGAGTTTAGATTATTGCGTTTCCTGATTCAGTAGCCTTAATCGTTTTCCTGACAATTGGAAAGCATTGTCAACAATTTTGGAAACTATTTGCCTGATTAGGTCGATGTCTCTAGTTTTGATAGGATTCTGATAGAATACATGGGTTGATTTTAAGTTAGCTTAAAATAGTTTTTCTTGAGATATGGCTTGTGAAAGCAAGAAACAGTTTGGAGTATGGTCATGCTAAATGGCTGATTGGATTTGAAAGGTGCATGATTTTCATGATTGGGGCGTGAGTAGAATTCCCTGTGCTTTTTTTTTTCTTTCGATGTAATCTTAAGATGTCCTGATGCATATTTTAGTTGATTATCAAACATTATCAGTTAAATGACAGGTGCAATCTCAATTGTACTGAGGTTAAAAGAAACAAGGCAATATTTATTTATGACAATAAAGAGACAAATTTCAATATACTATTTGACAAGCAATTGATAGGGTAGAGAGAAAGATGATCTTTTAGGCAAAATATGCCTTTGGCAATCATGACATGGATGTTCTTTAGGTACTTTTCAAAATTTTTCTTGAACAATGAATATGCCTAGCATGAGCTGATCTTCGAAAGATCTCTAGGATTTCTTTGCATTGTCTTGTGGGTGTTCTCGATTCATGCCCCATCAAAATTAATCCTCTCAAGTTGCCCTTATGGGTTTTCAACTGTATTTGGGTTGGTTGCCAGAAGCCCTTTTTGGATTTTCATCTAGACCCATTTTTGTTTTCTTTTGTTTGTTTTTTTTGAAAGATGCCTTTTTAGGTTTTTGCCTTCTACGTATAATATTTCTTGACAGAATCTGAGTTGACTGGGTTAGGCAAGATATTATCGTCCATTTTTGACAAGATTAGGGCCCCTCCAGAGAAGGCGTGCTTCACGACATACGATCTTTCCTAAGTAAAGGTCCACTTGCCCCACGCATTTTTGTGAATTAGGAGGATCTTCTTCAATACCAATTTGCCAGGGTGAAATGGTCGTGGGCGCATTTTTTTTGTCATGGGCTCTGATCATATGTCTTTGATACATTTGACCATGGCAGATGGCCTTCATGCATTTTTCCTCGATGAGGTTGAACTGGTCATATATATTCTTGACCCATTCGGCTTCTTCAAGTTTGGTTTCCATCAAGACTCTAAGAGAAGGGATCTTGACTTCAAGGGATCTCGACTTCCATCCCATAGACAAAAAAAAATGAAGTAGCACCTGTGAAAGTGTGAACTGAGGTTTGATAGGCATGAAGTGCAAATAATAGCTTTTCATGCCAGTCATTGTAAGCCTTAGCCATTTTCTTAACTATTTTTTGGATGTTTTTGTTGGCTGACTCGACTACCCCATTCATCTTTGGGCGATAAGGGATAGAATTATGATGTTGGATCTTGAACTGTGAGCAGATTGCTTGCATCATTTTATTTTTTAACTTGCTTGCTTTATCTATGATGATTTGGTTTGGGAGGCCATATCTACAGATGATGTCTCACTTGACAAACCTATAAACAGCCGATCTAATGACATTAGCATATGAGGTAGCCTCTACCCCCTTAGTGAAATAGTTGATTGCTACTAAGATAAACAATGCCCATTAGAAGCTTTAAGGGTGATTGGCCCGATCACGTCCATGCCCCACATGGAGAAAAGCTATGGGGCTGTCATGACGTGAAGTGGCATTAGAGGGACATGGATGTTGTAAGCATAAATTTGGCACTTATGGCATTTTTAGGCATAATTAATGCAATCTCTTTCAAGGGTCAACCAGTAATAACCCGCTGTCACGATTTACTTGGCCATCCGATATCCATTAGCATGCGTGCCATAAATCCCTTCATGAACTTCTTCAAAGATCTTTTTGGCTTCAGGAGTATCAATGCATCTGAGCAATACTTGATTGTGGCTCCCTTTGTACAAGATTTTTCCATTGAGAACAAATCCCATAGCCAGCTTTTTGATAGTTCTCTTATCATTCTTAGTTGCCTGTTTGGGATACTGCTGATCCTTGATGTAACAAAGGACATCGTAGTACCACGATAGGTTATCCTTCTATTTTTTGACACTATGACAATGAACTAGAGTTATGTAGATTCCCATACTGCATTAGCTTGGCATCACTAGTTTGCCATTCCCCTTTCAATTCGTAGATGACTAAGGCTAAATCACCGAACACCTATAATATCTTGACATTCCTCTCGATAGCTGCTTGAAGCCTCATGACATAAGCTTCATATTCTGCGATATTATTCATGTAGTCAAAATTTAGCCTTGTCGTGAACAGATAATGACTTTCGTCAGGTGACATAAATATTGCCCCAATTCCATGTCATAAAGCGTTTGATGCTCCATCAAAATACATATTCCAAGATTGATCTTGATTGGAGGTGTCTTTATTCTTAGAAATGCACATTATATCTTCATCTGGGAAGTCAAAACTTAAGGGTTCATAGTCATCTACCACTCAACCTACCAAAAAGTTAGCTATCGCACTACCCTTGATGGGCTTTTGACTAACATAGGCAATGTCGTATTCAGAAAGTAGGACTTGCCATCTAGCTAGCCTTCCTGACAGTGCAGGGGCTTCGCATAGATACTTGACAGGATCGAGCCTTGCAATCAACCATGTGGTGTGATACAGCATGTACTGCCTAAGTTTCTTGGCTGTCCACACTAGCACAGCATGACTTCTTGATTGCGAAGTAATACACTCATATTCCGTAAACTTTTTACTTAAGTAGTAGATTGCTTGTTCCTTCTTTCTTGACTCATCATGCTACCCTAATACAAAACCCATAAACTTGTCAAAGACTGCTAAGTAAAAGATTAAAAATCAACTAGGCCCTGGCAGCACCAACATTGGTGGGCTTGACAAATAATGCTTGAGTTTATCAAAGGCTTTTATACATGCCTCATTCTACTTTCCTGGATTTTGTTTGCAAAAGAGCTGAAAGATAGGGTCACATTTGTCAGTGAGCTTGGATATGAATCTAGCAATGTAGTTCAGTCTCCTTAAAAAGCTTCTCACTTCCTTTTGGGTTGAGGTGGTGGCATATCCTAAATGGCTTTGACTTTGTCTAAGTCAACTTTAACCCTTTTTCGTTGACTATAGAGCCTAAAAGCTTACCTGAAGTGACTTCGAAGGTACACTTGGCAGGATTCAATTTGAGTTGAAATTTTTGTAGCTATTCAAAAAGTTTTTGAAGGTCTATGACATGCTCGTCTTCTTTCATTAACTTGGCAATCAAGTCATCAACATAGACCTTGATTTCTTTATGCATCATGTCATGGAATAGGGCTACCATGGCTCACTGATAGGTTGACCCAGCATTTTTAAGTCCGAAGGGCATGACATTATAGCAAAATATCCCTCACATAGTTATAAAAGTTGTTTTCTCCATGTCTTCGGACACCATCTTGATCTGGTTGTAGCTTGAGAATCTATCCATGAAAGAGAACAGAGAATTCTTAGCTGTGTTGTCTACCAAAGTGTTGACATGGGGTAGCAAAAAGTTATCCTTGGGACTAGCTCGATTTAGATCCTAATAATCAATACATATTCGTACCTTGCTATCTTTCTGTGGGACTGGGACTATATTGGTAACCCATTTTGGATATTTGGCTACTCTAATAAACCCTACATCAAACTACTTCTTGACTTTCTCTTTAATTTTGAAGAGCATTTTTGGCTTCATCCTCCTCAACTTTTGCCAAATTGGTTTGCATCCAGGCTTGATGGGAAGCTTGTGGACCATTATATCAGTGTTTAGTCCTGGCATGTCTTAGTATGACCAAGCGAATACATCTTGATATTCCTGGAGTAGGTCTATCAACTTGGTCCTAGTTGTTGACTTTATTGAGGTTTCGATTTTAACCTCCTTTCGATCCTTCTGAGTACCCAGATTTATTACTTTCGTTAGGTCTTTATGAGGCATGATCTGCTTCTCCTCTTACTCAACTAATCGTAAAAAGTCTGGTGGTACAAAGCTTTCTTCAAAACCTTCTTCATGATCGACTTCACTAGTGCCAATTAACTGTTCAAAATTGATCTTCAAAAACCTATCAAACACATCTATGTCACCATAGTCAGGACACTTGAAAGGGCAAAGAAATAAACATTGCAAAAGGTGTATACACAACTAAAGGATTTGGATAAAAATGAACCCAAAAGAGTAATGGAGACAAAAAGGTTTGAAAATGATACACAATATGGAATGATATAAGCAAAAGTCATTTCATTGATCATGTTTAATAAAAAAATGCCCCTTACATAGGACACCCATCTACCTTTGGGCGAGGACAGGTAGGTTTTCATTTCTTGACATTACATGAAAGGGACACAAAAAGTGTAGGGACTTCTATCACGACCCCATCATCAAAATCAGGTCTTAGTGGAAGAACATGAATTTTATGGCTCTGTATCTTAGAGATAAAGGCTGTTAAGTGCCCTGTTTAGGATGACCAAGACATCTTTGGCCTTTTGCTCTTTCGATTAGCTTGGATCAATTCATCCTCACGAACAAAATATCTCATAGAGAGATGGAAACATTGTTGGCTTTAACTCCCCCTCTCGACTTAATGATCATGTCATCTCCTGCTTGCAAGTCCTCTTTTCTTGCTGCTTTCATGAGTACGCATTTGCTTTAAATCTTAACCCTCTTTTGTTAGCTTGAGTGGCAACCTGTAAAGCTCGGGCCATCATTTGCAAATTCTTGCCAAGCCCTTTTCTGGCATAAAAACCTTTGCCAATAGTCATTTTTAAACATGAGTGGGTACTCTTTGACAGATGAGGTTCGACTATTGCTAATCTTTCTCCCACAAATGTCGCATTGATGAACTCAAAGGATTAGAATGATGAATCCAGTGCATCTTTATTAGGCTCTATATAAATATCCTCGGTGAAAGTAATGGCGATCATTTCTTTTTTTGCTCCGATAGTGACTACTTTATCATCTATCACAAATTTAAGCTTTTAATGAAAAGAGAATGGGATGACTCCGGCAGAGTGTATCGATGGCCTTCCTAATAGGTAATTATAAGAAGGATTAATATCCATAACTTGAAAGTTAATTTCATATGTACATAGGCCTATCTGCAGTTGGATTGTGATATTTCTAATTACTCCATGACACGTTCCATCAAAAGCTTAGACTATGGTGTGGCTATTTTTGATGTTAGACTGATCGACAGGCAGTTTGCTTAATGCAGTCATAGGCATAACATTAAGGGTTGACCCATTGTCTATAAGTACTTTGGGCAAAATGCATCCCTTACAATGAGTAGTGATATGCAGAGCTTTATAACTGCCCCTGCCTTCAAGTAGAATCTCATCATCAGCGAAGGAAATGTAATTATCAGTCATGATGTTGTTCACCAGCCGATCCAACTTTTCTATAGAGACATCTGGGGGCACATATGCTTCATTTAGCACCTTCAATAGTGCATTTTGATGAACCTCTAAATTAAGAAGCAGAGATAGCATAAAAATTTTGGCGGGTTGTTTGCTTAACTAATCCATAATGCAGTATTCACTGTGCTTAATGCACTTGAGAAAACTCATGGCTTCTCTTTTGTTCACTACTTCCTTGACTTTTTCAAGCTCAAAATTCTTTACTTGGGCTTGAGTGGTATTGGTGCTTGGATATGCATTAACCTTTTATTTTTCTTGAGTTAGGGGAGCATACCACCTACCGCTACGGGTTAAGTGACTAAATCTTGACAGTTCCATTGCAGTAGTGGAGGGAGTTAGTTCTCTGATCATTACTGCCTGATTCTCGTATTTCCATGGGACAGTTTTGTTGCTCTTATGCAAGAATTGTTTAGGCACTTCTACCACTAACTTTGGTGTGGTGTAAAAAAACTAACCTCAAAACTTGGCTTGCCATAAAGAATGAGCGATCGATTTCTCCCATAAGGTGGGCTTCATGGTTTCATCTCTTATCATGTTGATAGCTTTAGCAGGAGGTATGATCTCATGATAGAATTATATCTGGCCCTTATTCATCATTCTTTGGACCATGGACCTAAACTCCTAAGTTTATAAGGTATGGCCTACAACTATGTGGAAGTTACAGAAGGTATCGAGATTATCTTCCAATCTTTTTGTTGCATTGAGTAATCCGACTTGAATTAACGCTTACCAAACCTAGAACATTGGCATCCTTACATCCTCTATGCTTACCCTTACTTCATGTTTGTTCTTGATGTCAATTATGTTTGTAGCTGGCTCAATGTGGTTTGGTAAAGGATTGCGACAACATTTGATCCCTGGTGTATCCTAAAATGTAGGACTTTTAGGTTAATAAGATTTTGCATGTTTCATTTAAAAGATATGCAATTCTCAATGCCATGCCCCGTTGCCTTAGCATGGTATTCATAGTAGGCGTTAGGGTTGTAGTATGGCGAGTATGGTAGCTTATTTTCTGGAACATCGATTATGGCCACTAAATTATTGAAGCAAAGTCTAGTAGAGCTCTTTATAGGTCATAGGGATGGGATCA
This sequence comes from Adansonia gregorii, assembly GCA_038382025.1. Taxonomy (NCBI): domain Eukaryota; kingdom Viridiplantae; phylum Streptophyta; class Magnoliopsida; order Malvales; family Malvaceae; genus Adansonia; species Adansonia gregorii. Next base: position 25,461,464 of record JBBYHO010000015.1, on the reverse strand, counting down.
AAATGTTGTCTTTGTTGATTTCCACCTTAATTGCCTGATGCATTATTGGTTGCTCGATTGGTACTTTAGTGAAATTATGAAGGGTAGCTTTGTGGTGGGTTGTATGGGATTGCAAAGGATGGGTTGTAGGTTATGGCATTAATTGGCTAAGGGGGTATGGTAATAGGGCAAGAATATAATGTGCTTGGGCAATAAGGGTCAAATGTTTAAAATCATTTTGATTGAGATGAGCTAGCATAACTTATGGCATTGGCCTCTCCTTCCTTCTTTTTACTGGCCATAGGCTTTTTGCTTGATCCAGACGTTTTTTGGGCTGACATTCTACCACTCTTAATAGCTGCGTCAATCATTTCTCCAAAAAGGACTAGGTCAGTGAATTTTTTGGTGGCATTTCCTACAAGCGTCTCATAATAAGGAGCGCATAAGGTGTGGATGAAAGTGATTATCATCTCTTTCTCTGTAAGGGGAGGCTGGACTAAGGCCACTTTCTTTCTCCATCTTTAGGCATATTGCCTGAAGCTTTTAGTGAATTTCTTCTCAAAATTCATCAAGAAAAGTTGATCTAGTGCCCAATCTGACACGTATTAGTGTTGATTCAGAAAGGCATTAGCCAAGTCAGCCCATGATTAGATTTTCACATTGTCTAGCTCGATATACCACCAAATTGCTACCCCAATGAGGCTATGCTAGAAGCAATGGATCAAGAGCCTTTTATCTTTCTCATACCCTGCCATCTTTTGTAGGTACATTCGAACATGGACAGGAAGGTTGGTGGTTCCATTGAACTTCTCAAACTCTGGGACTTTAAACTTCAAGGGAATGACAAGGTTGGACACCAAAGATAGCGATTGTATGTCAAGAGCTCTGAACTTGTCAATTCCCTCAATAGCTTAAAGGCAGTTTTCTAGTAACTGAAAATTTTTCACTTTTACTACAGTGATGGTGGACTTTTGACCTTCTGTTTTCTTTGGTTCCTCATGGTCAAGGGTTATCGACTCTGCTGATGAGACTCCCGCATTCACCCTTGAAGTACCAAGAATGAATTGACCTGCCATAACGCGATTAAGGTAGATGACTAGCAGAGCCTGAGCGGCAGGTGTAGGAGCAGTCTGTTTTCTTATCTAGTTTCCCCTTGGGCAAGTTCTAGATTATTGGTAGGGGGACTTTCAACATTGGGAGGATCATTCCTTGTTTCAGTGGTGCTGGCTTGCCTTTCTTTTTTAATAGAGGCAGTCAGTAGTTCCATAAGTTTTGGAATTTGATTTTGCATTTCATATTGCTGACGAAGCATCTGGTCCTGTGATTCCTTGACCATTAACTCAAGTCACTTCATACGAGTTTCATGATCACTCTCCATGATTTGCTTACGGTGTCATGTGTTGTAGCGATACGTGATGTAAGGTTCCATGTTCCTAATTGACCTTGGAATCCCTTGCACTTTTATGGCCCAATTCCTATATTAGACTTTTTAAAAATGTATTTATTGATGAGCATTTATGACGCAATGATGAGTTAAGTAATAAATGATTGATTCAAGTGTAATAAAAAAATGGTGAAATTAAATGTGCATATGCATTAGAGAAAATTGATTCTTGGAACAGCTTCATCAACAACATCATTCATAGAGTCACAAAAGAGGGTTTTTTTTTGCTTTTACGACATGATTACATTTGAAAGAATTTAACATGATTACATTGTGTAATCACATGATCAAGAAAACCCAAAAGTCATTGCTCACGATTTCCAATAGGTGCAATGTCTCAGCTTATGGATCGAGCTACTTCAATCATGTCATCCACCTCTCGTTGAGCCATCTGAACTTTTTGAGTGAGGTGCTGATGTTGTTCTTGGTAGTTCAGACGTGCTTGTTCAATTGTTGCTTGCCAATCTAGTTCGCATTGCTCGGAAGCCCTTAGTAATTTATGGATATGCCCTTGATAATCCTGAAGAGATTGTTCTAACTCCTAGATTCTATGAATGAGGGCTTCATTTTCAACCCTGGTGGCTCTCACATCTCATATTTGGGCCTCAAGTCTTTGATTCCTTCATCGGTAGGTGGAAGTAAGAGCACGTGCCCTTGTGAACTTTTCTTTTCTGGTTCTGGCATTCTCTTTCACTGATTCAGCTCATGATTGAGAGTGGCAACTTTCGCTTCCTATTCGACTGATGTCTTGCCAATGTGTCAGGACTTGTTAGCTTTTTTGAGTGTCACATAATCCTTGGTTAGGCTCTCAAGGTCATCTTTGAAGCAATCCCTTTCTTTAACAACTCATCTATTTTATCACCCCTAAGATAGATATCCATCTCTAGTGAGCCTTTTTCCTCTTTAAGTCGAGAGATTTCTGTAGCAAAGGATGCCTTTTCTCGCTCGAACTCCCTCTTAAGTAGCTTAATCTTAGAAGACAGTTACTCTATTGGGATTTTCAGTATCCCAGAGTTGGGTGGTGGCAATGGATCGTTAATACGATGAAGCCTCCATTCTTCGTATCCAAGCATGTGAGGCTTCCTCTCCAGTATTTTTCCATACAATGGACCTTCTTCCAGGTTTGGAAAGTTGATTAGACTTTTGCTTTATAATTAGGCTCTCTGTATTCAAAGTCTTAATGTCCCAAGTCTTCAAAGAACCAGATAAATTGCTGGCACTGGAACTGACGCAATACTAATAAAAGAGCATAACTGGTATTTCCCTATAATCCCATGAGTTGTACATAAGTGCAGTCTCCACATCTATACACAATCGAATGAGGGAACACTCATGGAGCTCTCCATGTGATTTCTTCCTCCTTGACATTTCATAATTCCTTGACCTAATGCTTTTCTATCTTATCTTGATGACATTCTTCCTCTAATGCCATTGAACGAGGACTGTTCTTGAAAAAGAAATTTTGCCCGACTCTCTCTTTCCTAATATAAAAATGAACTAGAAGCCATATCTAGAGCAATGAGGCACACCCGATAAGCCTTCCTATTCTCATCCTTTTACAAAAGTTAAGGGCGCAGATGGTTTTGGTGATGATGGTGGAAGCAGGGTTGATGTTGTAACATAAGTGAGAAAAGAAATCTATGACTGTCGCCTCTATATAGCCCAAAGTCTTTGGGAATATAATGAGCCCATAGATTGCCAAAGCGTAGACATCTTGAGCTTTCTTTTGATCAGAAAGATTCACAATTGCCTCTTTCAAGCTAGCCCAAGAGATGCATTCACTACTCCCATCTACTTTAACGTGACTATCAACCCACGCTTCTATAACTCGAAGAATTTGCCTTAACCTCTTCTTGAATGGAGGAGGTGTTAGCACTTTGCAGTAAATTCTATCTAACTTAGCCTTTTCTATGTTGAGCAGGGCTATGTACTCATTAATGGTAGGGACTAAATCTTGTTGGTTAAAGGTGAAGCATCAGTAGGCTGGATTCCAAAACTGTGCCGCTGCTTGCAACAAGCCATCATCCAGCTGAACTCGAAGTAAAAGAGCTATATCCTCATACTTTCTAGTAAAGGCTCCTTTCCTGTTGCCGTTCCCAATTGTCCTGAATGTGTTTCAGTTCTCGATGATCATTTTGACGAAACTGATCTTGGACTCTTCATGCATTTCTAAGATGTAATTAGGCTTTAGATGTCCCCATCTTGACACTGGCGACCTTTTGACCATGTTCTGACATTTTCAAAGGACTTGAAAGTGGAGATAAGCTGTTGCTCCATAAATGATGCCCCTTGCTGAACACCGACCCAGAACAATTATCCCAAAATAATGATAGTCATAATGGTTATGATGAAATGATGCATGCACCAAAGCACAAATAAAAGGAAAGTAAGTTAATGGAACATATAGGAGACAAATGTAAGGAAATAAAGAATTTAAGAATGTTAGAACCAAAAAATTCATAAATGTCTCAACCAAAGTGGTGAGACAAGAAACGGGCAGTATTTCAATATACCAGGATACAATCTGCCCGTAATGAAGTGATGTAATATCTTGATGGAAAAATAATCGACCAGTAGTAATATTCATTTATCACCATTAGTTTAGATGCGCGTTAAGCCATGACTCAGACAGCATAATGGCTTACAGTATAAAACATTATGAATGATGGTTTTTGTTCACTGTCACTTATTCATACAAAGGTTAGCCGTCGCTTGGGTAACACGATAGCATGTCTCGATAAATGATAAAAATGCAGATGCGGATGACAAATGTATACTCATTGTCAGGTACATAATTATGGTAATTAAGAGTAAAGGTTAGGAATGTTTTCCAGAGTGACCTTATTCTTCGGGTATTCTAGCAGCGCTCTGGCATGGTTTGACATGGTTTAGCTTATAGGGCTCATTATATAAGGTTTAAGTTAACACCTAAATACGTATCTGGATTGCTCTTTCATCTGGTAAGGACAGTCGAGGGACCCCGATCCTAGACCCATCGTGGGATTGGCAAAACGAGTTCAATCCATTGGATGTATTTCCCTATGCAAGTATGGAGGGTTACTCATGAGAGACATAGGTAATTTACATCTAGGAAGTTATTACCATGCCTATGCGGAGGGTTACTCACAAAGGCGGATAGCTCACTTCCTCCCAATGATTGGGTTGTAACCATGCCATGGATTTTGGCGAGACAATAATGCACATGCAAGTGGACGGTGTGTGACAGGGAAACGAGCAAACCTTTTTGTTTACTTCCTTATTACCAATTTTATTAAGCTAATGATTATTCAAAAAAATAAGATAATCCTAAAAATCATGTCAAACAAAAGATTAGATGACAAAATGATAAAAGGGTCATGGTTAAATAATGATCAAAGATTGAAAAAACTAGGAACCTAGCAAGACACGCTAGTCATTGGTCTAACTCTCTGTACTATCACCAGTGGAGTCGCTAAGCTATCGCAATGTACCTCAGGGTCGACCCTCGCGGATCTATGGGTGCGCATAATTTAAAATATTTTCTCGACTTGAAAATATCTTCTTGACCTAGACTTTTCTTTCGTGATGTGATAAGGATGAGAATGTACGGTTTCTCAACTTATGATACAGTGAAGGAGACCTTAAGATGAATCGCTCATCTTATTAGTTTCGGATGAGCATCACAAAATGGCCAACGTTTGGAGTCGCCACCGATTATTTTGAGCTGGGCATGATTGGATGCCTATTAAAACCTATGTTTTAAGTTACAAAACTCAAAACATCAATCCCGTGGTCTACGTAATGCAAAGATTTACTGTTTGGGTTCGAGAGTTGGTTACGCGCGATGAGTTATGAACCTATTCGCGTCACCCAAAATCGGTACCTTACTAGCTATGTCTTATCTCGATTTCGATTATTTCGACCTTATCTTGTCGTTATTTCGATATAACCCCTTTTAATGCATGAATCTTATAAAAATATAAATCCAAGTTTTGATAAAAAGGATTTAATCTCATACACGCCCCGGAGAGATGGGGAACATAGATTTTCAATAAAATGACCTCTGGATTTTACTCTGAAAATGGAATGTCCCATTTTAGGCACTGGAGAGATATCTACATGGAACATTACCTTCAATTTTATTTGAAATGTTTTGAAAACATGAATGCAAATAGTCATCACAAAGAAATCATGTTAGTCAGGCAATAAATGAAGTAACATAACGTGGATCATTTGATGCAATGATAAAGAAAATGGGTGGACTATTGGAATTTATCTCACAATTGGCATCGATTATCCAGGAATAATTGAATCAAAAAATTTTGAAATGCATTTGGGTTCCTTGATTAAACGATGTTTGTTTAACATATTCATGGAAATCTAAGAAGGAGAAAAATTCAATTATAGTTGAAAGACAGGGTTAGAGTATCCCTTCAAAAAAATAGGGTTAGAGTATTCCTGTGGATGATGAATAATTTTGATGAGGAAAGATTCTTTAAAGGTTGACAATTTTGAAAAGCGAGGTTGGAGTATCCCCTTAGAAGGTTAGGGTTGGAGTATCCCCATTGATGACAAATCATTCTAACAAAAGAAGTTTTTTTAAAATTTTAACAATTTTGAAAAATGAGGTTGGAGTATCCTCTCAAAAAAACGGGGTTGGAGTATCCCCAAAAGTGATACATTTGACACTCTTTACAGAAGTCGAGTTGGAAAACTTAAGTTAGCAAAACCTTGTGATTTTGAGAATGTACAAGCCTTTCAACAACTTTTGGCAAAAGAAATTATTGTGAATGAGAATCGTAAAGATGTAAGATGTGTTTGTACCTTGATATGAGCCTATGGGAGGTCAAAGCATATTATCAAGTCTAATAGGGTTGACATAGAGACATTAGAATGTCTTGAGACGAAATTTAGGAAAATAACTCAATTTTGACCAAAACTGAAAATAGGGGATAACATTGTGCTATCTTGCCTCTCGAATTTATTCTAAATTGATTTGACAGATTTAAAAGGTGGAAAAAACGCCGTTAGAAAGGTAACTCAATGAGGGTCATCCTAAAAATATTCCCACTACCCCAAAAAGTCACTTTCTAGGGAATAAATTTTCAAGTTCAGATTGATAGGGTTGCTGGCAGAGCATATGAAGGACAAGGTGTGTTAAAATTTGAAAAATCATCTCAGACTCATTTAGTATAAAAAAATTGCAAACAATACCTTTCTAAAAAGGGAATTTCATGAACCTTTTAGGAAAAATGTTTGAAAAATTTTGAAAAATTAGTTAGCGGGCCTGAACAGTCCAACCAGAATACATATTTGGATTCTAGAGGTTCTAGATAGTTTAGACTTAAAAAATCATAACTCTCTCATCCGGAATGATCCAGGGGTGAACAAGATATCATTTTAAAGAAAATTCAACACGATTTGACAAAAAAATATCAGAAAAATCATGAAAAATCGTTAAGAATTTTAAAGTGATTTTTCAATTTGTAACCGTTATGCTGCCAGTAGGGGACAAAGCAAAGCAGGGGATATCTCTTATTTTTTTGTCTATGGGTCCAAACTCGAGCCATTGACGTTCGAACGTCTATGACTGAAGGGAAAGAGTGGCATAAGCATCACAAACTCATTTGCATAGCCCTATAGTAATTTGGGATGATGAAACAGCCCGTTGATCATACCACTCCAGATTTTGACTCAAACAAGGCACAAGCATTTAGGGAATAGTTGTAAGGCCATTTTTGTTTCAAAATCAGAAGATTTGAGCTTGTTTAACCAAGATTCCAGATCTAGAAAAACTTAATTTTTGCTAAGATATTTTGCTAACTTTGAGGAAAATGCTAAGTCCATGCTAATCCTCATTGGTTAAGGTGAACATGCTTGGCTTAGGGGTTCTTTTGAAAATCAATTTTTGAAAGCCATCACACATGCATTTAGACAAGAAGGAGGCAACAAACATACAAGGGGATGGCACAGAACATGAATGGGAATGCTAATTTTACTAATGGCCTAGATAAAGAAAGTATTATGCACTTTGACAAGAAAATACTATGGATACTGAAAATGATAGTGACTCATGCAAGTTAATGTGTAAATGTGCTTGAAATGTGTTAGGCTAATGATTCATACATAGATTAAGGATAACAAGATGCATGAACATGGCATAAAATACATGAGCAAGAGATATCAAACTAATGAGGATGAAATAAGGCATTTTGCACATAAAAGGGGCATTAAGGCACCCAAATCTTAAACTACCATAACCAAAAGCCACAATAATGTATGATAATTCTAAGAGGGTGATGGAAACATGGAGAGTTCTCTAAAATGATGAAGATGCTAAAAAATAGAAAATAAAAGTGATAGAGTAGGAAGTTATACCAATCAAAACTTTAACTTTGGCCAAATAGTTAGAGCAACAGAGACGGCTTGAATTTCCATCTTTTCCTTGTTGTAAATAAGCAAGAAAAAAAGAGAAACAATGAGGTTTTGGTTTTGGTATATCAGATTATGAATTTAGACTTTTGAACTAATTAAAACATTCTTTTAAAGTCTAAGTTAGATAAAAAAAGGTGAATATCACATGACCACCCTATTCCCTAGTTTGTTAACAAAGATTACCATTAGCCACGCTATTTGCTGGAAAATCATTTCAGCATTTAAACCAGCCACCCTATGTCCATCACATTGGCAGCAGGTTGCTAGCCACTCTATAGCCACCAATCTGGCATCACTTTGTCCCCCTTGAGAAATGACTAAAAACACCTCTAAATTGGCTTCAAAATTCTAGTATAAATAGACCACTTACATCTCAGCTAAAAAAGGTTAGATTCTAGCTCATTTTTAACTTCTAAAACATATTCCTACACCAAGAAAACCATAATCCCATAGCTCTTCACTCATTATCCAAAAACAGCCCTAAAACACTCATTCCCAACCATTACACATTCTAAAAATCACCCTCATCCATAGCAGAAGCAAGACCTCATTGTTTCTCTCTTTTTCTTGCTTATTAACAACAAGAAAAAGAGGGAAATTTAAGCCATCTCTGCTGCTCTAACTATTTGGCCAAAAATTGAAGTTTTGTTGGTATAACTTCTTTCTTTACCACTTTCATTTTCTATCTTTCAGCATCTTCATCATTTTAGTGAGCTCTCCATGTTTCCATCACCCTCTTAGGATTCTCATGTATTATTGTGGCCTTTGGTTATGGTAGTTTAGGATTTGGATGCCTTAATGCCCTTTTGATCTGCAAAATGCCTTATTTTATCCTCATTATTTTGATGGCTCTTGCTCATGCATTTTATGCCATATCCATGCATCTTGTTATAATTAATCCATGTAGCAATCATTAGCCTAACATATTTCAAGCATATCTATACATTAGCTTGCATCTTGTCATGGATCATTGTCATTTTTAGCTTCTATAACATTTTCTTATCAAAGTGCATAACACTTTCTATGTCTAGGCCATTAGTAAACTTAGCCTCCCCATTCATGTTTTGTGCCATCTCGTTGTATGTTTATCGTCTCCCATTGTCTAAATGCATGTTTGATGGCTATCAAAAATTGATTTTCAAAACCTCCCCAAGCTAAACATGTTAACCTCAACCAATGAGGATTATTATGGACTTAGCATTTTCCTTAAAGTTAGCAAAATATCTTGGGGAAAATTAAGTTTTCTAGATCTGGAATCTTGATTAAAGTAGCTCAAATCTTCTAATTTTGTGATGAAAATGGCCTTACACTTGTTCCCAAAATGTTCATGCCTTGTTTTTGAGTCGAAACCTTAAGTGGTATGATCAACGGGTTGTTTCATTATCCCAAAATACTTTTGGGGCTGTACAAATGAGTTTGTGTTACTCATACCACTCTTTCACTTCAGTCATGGATGTTCGAATGTCAATGACTCATGTTTGGACTCGTAAACATTAAAAAAAAAGAAATATCATTTGCTTTACTTTGTCCCCTACTAGCTGCAGCACTATTACAAATTGAAAAATCATGTTAAAATCCAAAACGATTTTTCATGAATTTTATAATAATTTTTCTTTGAAATTGTGTCAAAATACCTTTAAAATGAGGTCTTATTCATCCCGGATCAGTACGAATGAAAGAGTTATGATTTTTCAAACCTCCAAAATCCCTGAAGTGAACAAAGTGCATTATGGTTGGGCCCTTTAAGTGCACCAAATGGTTTTTCCAAATCCATCCAGCATTTTTCCTAAAACGTTCATAAAATTCCCTTTCTAGAAAGGTATTATTCGCAATTTTTTGATACCAAATGAGTCTGAAATGATTTTTCAAAATTTGACACACCTTATCCCTTGTATGCTCTACCAGCAGCGAAATTAATCCAAATTTGAAAATTTATTCCCCTGAAAAGTGACTTTTTGGGATATTGGGAATATTTTTAGGTTGACCCTCATCAAGTTACCTTTCTAACGATATCTTGTCCACCCTCTAAAGCTTTCAAACCAATGTAGAATAAATTCAAGAAGTAGGAAAGTGCAATGCTATCCCTTATTTTTAATTATGGTCAAAATTGAGTTGTTATCCCTAATTTTGTCTTGAGACATTTGAATGTCTCTGTATCACCCCGATCATACTTGAGAACATGCATTGACCTCTCATAGGCTCGTATCAAGGCACAAACATATTTTACATCTTTACCATCCTCATTCACAATAATTTCTTTTGCCAAAAATCGTCAGAACGCTTACACATTTCCTAAATCACAAAGTTTTGTCAATTTAAGTATTCCAACCCGACTTATGTAAAAAGTGTCAGACGTGCCATTTTTAAGGATACTTCAACCCGACCTTTTGAGGGGATACTCCAACCCCTTTTTTCAAAATTATCGAGATTGAAAAATTTTTCATTGTCAAAATGATTTATCATCCACGAGGATACTCTAACCCCGCTTTTCAAAATTGTGAATATTTAAAAATCTTTCTTTATCAAAATTATTTGTTATCCATGGGGATACTTCAACCCCATCTTTTTGAGAGGATACTCTAACCCTGTATTTTAACTACAATTAAATTTTTTTCCTTCTCGAATTCCCATGAACGTGTCAAACAAACCTCGTTCAATCAAGAAACCTAGAAACATCTTGAAAATTGTCGATTTGTTATTTCCAGATAAATTCCAATAGTCCACCCCTTTTCTTTAACATTGCATTGAATGATCCATGTTATGTTACTCCATTTGTTGTCTTACTAGCGTGATTTCTTTGTGATGATTATTTGCATTCACGTTTTCCAATCATTTCAAGTAAAACTAAAGGTAATATTCCATGTGGGTATCTCTCCAGCACTTAAGGTGAAATATTCAATTTTTCAAAGTAAAATCTAGAGGTCATTTTTATTGAAAATCTCTATATTCCCTCTCTTTTTAGGGTGTATATGAGATTAAATCTCTTTCATTAAAACCTAGATTTGTATTTCTATAAGATTCATGCATTAAAAGGGTTATATCAAAATAATGACGAGTTAAGATAGAAAGAATTGAAATCGAGATAAAGATTTAGCTACTAAGGTACCGATTTCAGGCATGGTGAAGAGGTTAGTACCTCATCATGCGTAACCAACTCCCGAACCCAAACAATGAATCTTTGTACTACGTAGACCATGGGATCGATGCTTTGAGTTTTGTAATTCAAAACATAGGTTCCAATAAGCATTCGATCATGCCTAGCCCAAAGTGATTGGTGGCGACTCCATGCGTTGGCCATTTCATAATGGTTATCTGAGACCAATAAGATGAGTGATTCATCTTATGGTCCCCTTCACAATATCACAAATCGAGAATATGTATATTCTCGTTCTTATCAAGTTGTTAAAGAAAAGTCTCGGTCAAGAAGACATTTTCAAGTCAGAAAAATATTTTAAGTCATATGCACCCATAGATCTATGAGGATCCACCTCGGGGTACGTTACGACATTAGTTGAAATATAAGTAGTCTATTTATACCAGCATTTTGGAGCCAAATTAGAGGTGTTTTTGGTCATTTCTCAATGGGGACAAAGTGATGTCAACTTAGTGTCTATAAAGTGGCTATGGGGAGCAACTTGCTGTCAATGTGATTGACATAGGGTGGCTGGTTTAAATGTTGAAATGATTTCTCAGCAAATAGGGTGGCTGATGGTGATCTTGGCCAACAAACTAGGGAGGAGTAGGGTGATCATATGACATTGACCTTTTTTTATTTAATTTGGACTTCAAAAAAAATGTTTTGATTAATTTAAAAGTCCAAATTCATAATCTGATATGGGTTTTGATTTTTTCTGAGACATAGAAACAAGTTAAAACTGAGTTTTTAATTAATGGTGGACGAGTCAAAAATGCTCAAACCGTGGAAAATAGCCTATATGTATTGATACATTACAAAATGTGTCGATAAATTTAGTCCAAAAACCTTGAATGTATCGATATAATGAACATTGTATCGATACATGGTGATATGTATTGGTATATTTCTTTACAGAATGCACATTTTGGTCATAGAATGGCCTAGTATCGATACATGAGCTCTTCTATCAATACATAAGCTCTTGTATTGATACATTTACATGTTGTATCGATACAAATGGGGACATTTAAAATTTTTAGATCATTAGGGCATTGTATCGATACATGAAAACCATGTATCGATACATTCAAGTAAAATTATGAATTTTCTCATATCTTTTATCCTCGAACACCTTGAACTACGTCCTTTGATGCCATATTTTTGCATTTATCTTTGACATGATTCGTACGCCTTCTTAACCTCCTCATATCTTTGATATGAGAACTTATTGCCCCCTTTCACGTCCATGCCCCGGGCTACTAAAATTAGCCCAAACAAAATAAGGTGTTTATAATGATAAAACACCCACAGAAGTAAGGGACACCATAAAGCTATTTGTATCACCACATATTGTAGGGGAAGCATGCTACCAAAAGTTCCTATTGATAATGGGTTGGCCTTGAACATAATGCCTTCGATGTGCTTGAACAAACTTCTTATCAATGTTTTTCATATCAAGCATAGCTGCATAGTGGTGTGAGCATTTAATGGAACATGTGAAAAGGTTGTTGGGAACATGTAACTATTTCATCATACAATTGCTTATTGACGAGACCTTGATCCATTCGTAAGGGCGATACTATTTTCATTGCACCAAAAGTTAAAATTTGTCATTGCCAACAATGTTGTTAGCATTGACAGTGAGAAAGATATTATCACCACTATTTCCATAAATGCCTTATATTGAGCTTGATGTGAGTATGTCGAAATATTTTTTCTAATCACTTGAGTTTGTTAATGCCACTTATGTAAAAAAAGATTGGCTAATAGTCAAGCCTCATCTGTCAAAAAGCACCATCTTTAGTTGACTATCGGTAAAGGTGCCTAGCCTAGAAAAAGACTAGGAAAGCATCAGCAAGGGATCTCCAAAGCTTTAAAAGTTACCTATAAAATTGACAGAAAAAGGTCTAGTATTTAAGCCTAATGCTCACTAGCAGAAGAAGCATGCTCAGAAAGTACAGGAAAAGAGAATGGCCCATTTGAAGGGTTAAGAATTGGAATACAAACCAATAGTGCTGCTTTCACTACAAGAGTTTTCATTTAGAAAGAGACATCAATCTAAATCAGAAGGAACTACTAGCTCTGACAACATAATGGTTATTTTAAGCAAAGCATTTGGAGACTTCTTTGTCGACGTAACTGATAAGCCAGAAACTTCAACAACAGGTAATGAGACTGGTCTATGAACTCTACAATTCATTCCAATTATTTAGACTAAAATAGAGATCCCTATACCATTTGGATCTAATTCAAAGTAATGCTATAAACTAAACCTATATACTTCTACCCAAGAGCATTATAGGATCCTTTGTACAAGCATACTTTTATTAAGCATTATTAATAAAAATGGCTAAACATTTTGCATTCCATCTTTTGTGTCCATCTTCATTTTTTGTCAAATTCTTAGACTTTCTTTCTTCTCTTTGTATGTTTTTTCTACCTATATTGTTCTTCTTTATATTTTTAGGCACTCAATGAAAATGAAATGAACATCCATATTGAAACTTTGAAAATCAATTTCAGGCAACCAATCTACACTGGTAAGGTCGAATCTGAGAGGTAATTTGAGGAAAGCACTATGTTACCCTATTGGTTGAGATTAATTAAATAAGAAGAGAAATAAATCTTGCCTTATGAAGAGCTTGTGAAACTTTGAACCTTGGCATAGAGAAAGATCGAAAAGGGTTAAGATAAGAACCTCTATAAACCTATCTAAACTAAATTGATCAACCTCCTCTAAGAATATTGAGATATATTTGCCTACTCCTACCAAGACACCGATATAATGGCTTATAGACTTCTATTAAACTCGAGTGCAAACCCATACAACAAAAACATAGAATAATTGTAGACAACTTATTTTGTCCAGGCTAATTCTCAGTAATCTGGAGCATGGATGTAAAAGGGGATGATGATCGCACCTGGCGAAAAAGTATTTTAAGGATGTCAAGAAGGCCTAGGGATCATATCAAAGGTAAATGCAAAGATGTGGCGTCAAATGATGGAGTTCAAGGCATCCGAAGATAAAAGAATTGAGAAAATTCATAATTTTACTTAAATGTATCGATACATGGTTCTCATGTACCGATACAATGCTCCAATGTGCCAAAAATTTAAAATGTCTCCATTTGTATTGATACAACATGTAGATGTACCGATACATAAGTCCCTGTATTGATACAGGATCTCGTGTATCGATACTAGACCATGCCAGGACCCAAACATGCATTCTGTAAAGGAATGTATCGATACA
>JBBYHO010000015.1:25415624-25447138 GCA_038382025.1 Adansonia gregorii | reverse complement strand
CCTTGATATAAGCTTGTGGGATGTTAAAGTATGTTCTCGAGTCTAATCAGGGTGATACGGGGACATTCGAATGTCTCGAGATGAAATTCGGGAAGATAACTTATTTTGACCATGACCAAAAATAGGGGATAGAATCGCGCTATCCTATTTCCTGAATTTATTCTAAATTGGTTTGAAGGATTTAGAGGGTGGACAAGATACGGCCAGAAAGCTAACTCGACGAGGGTCGATCTAAAACTATTCCTAATGTCCTAAGAAGTCATTTTTCGAAGGAATAAATTTTCAAATTCAGATTGATTGTACTACTAGCAGAGCATATAAGGGACAAGGAGTGTCAAAATTTGAAAAATCATTTCAGACTTACTTGGTATCAAAAAATTGAAAATAATACAGTTCCAGAAAGGGAATTTCATAAACCTTTTAGGAAAAATGTTTGAAAATTTTGGAAAAATCAGTTAGTGGGCGTCAATGTCCCAACCAGAACACATGTTCGGGTTCCAAAGGTTTCGGACAGTTTAGACTTGAGAAATCATAACTCTCTCATCCGGAATGATCCATGGGTGAATAAGACATCGTTTTAAAGATAATTTGACATGCTTTGATAGAAAAATATCAAAAAATTCATGAAAAATCGTTTAGGATTTTAAAGTGATTTTTCAATTTGCAATAGTTGTGATGCCAGCAGGGAACAAGCCAAAGCCGGTGATATTTCTCATTTTTTTATCTACGGGTCCAAACTCGAGTTATTGACATTTGAATGTCTATGACTAAAGGGAAGGAGTGGCATGAGCATCACAAACTCATTTGCACAGCCCTGGAGTAGTTTAGGACGATGAAATAGCCCGTTTATCAAACCACTCAAGGTTTTAACTCAAGAAAAAGGTATAGACATTTAGGGAATAGTTGTAAGACCATTTTCATTTCAAAATCAGATGATTTGAGCTTGTTTAATGAAGATTCCAGATCTAGAAAACTTAATTTTCCCCAAGATATTTTTCTAGCTTTAAGGAAAATGCTAAGTCATTGCTAATCCTTATTGGTTGAGGTTAACATGCTTGGCTTGTGGGGTTTCAAAAATCAGTTTTTGACACCCATCAAACATGCATTTTGACAAGGAGAAGACAACAAACACACAAGGGGATGGCACATAACATGAATGCGGATGCTAATTTTACTAATGGCTTGGACAAACAAAGTATTATGCACTTTGACAAAAAAATGTTATGGATACTAAAAATGACAATGATTCATGCAAGTTAAGGTGTAAATGTGCTTGAAATGTGTTAGGCTACTGACTTATGCATGGATTAATGATAACAAGATGCATGAACATGGAAAAAAATGCATGAGCAAGAGATATCAAACTAATAAGGATGAAATTAGGCATTTTGCACATAAAAAGGGCATTAAGGCATCCAAATCCTAAACTACCACAACCAAAAGCCACAATAATGCATGAGAATCCTAAATGGGCGATGGAAACATGGAGAGCTCCTTAAAATTATAAAGATGTTGAAAAACATAAAATAAAAGTGATAAAGTGAGAAGTTATACCAACAAAACTTCACTTCTTGGCTGAATGATTTAAGCAGTAAAGATAGCTTGAATTTTTGTCTTTTCCTTATTTTAAATAAGGAAAAAAGAAAAATGATGAGGATTTGGTTCTGGTATGGATGAGGGTGGTTTTTGGAGTGTGTAGTGGATGAAAATAAGTGTTTTAGGGCTGTTTTGGGTGGCGGGTGAGGAGCTATGGGATTTTGGTTTTCCTGGTGTGTGAATTGTTTTTGGAAGTGTAAATGAGCTAGAATCTAACCTCTTTCTGCTGAGATAGAAATGGTCTATTTATACCAGCCTTTTAGAGCTAAATTGGAGGTGTTTTTAGCCATTTCCCAAGAGGGACAAGGTGATGTCAGTATGGTGGCTATAGGGTGGTTGTAGGAAGCAACTTACTACCAATGTGATGTGCATAGGGTGGCTGGATTAAATGATGAAATGCTTTTCCAGCAAACAGGGTGGCTGATGGTGATATTGGTTAACAAGCTAAGGAGTAGGGTGATCATGTGATGTTGACCCTTTTTTATCCAATTTAGACTTCAAAAAGATGTTATGATTAATTCAAAAATCTAAATTCGTAATCTGATATGTGTTTTAATCTTTCCTTATGCAAAAAAACGAGTTAAAATCGAGTTTTGGATCAACGGTGGATGAGTGAAAAATGCCCGAACTGTGAAAATGGCCTGCATGTATCGATACATTGCATAATGTATCGATACATTTGGTCCAAAAACTTTGTGTGTATCGATACAATGAACATTGTATCGATACAATTATCAACTTGTCCATAATATGAACCATTGTATCGATACTGTGAACCACTGTATCGATACATGTTGATATGTATCGATACATTCCTTTACATAATGCATGTTTTGGTCCATGCATGGTTTAGTATCAATACATGAGGTCCTGTATCAATACAGAGGCTTATGTATCGATACATTTACATGTTGTATCGATACAAATGGGGACATTTCAAATTTTTTGCATGTTGGAGCATTGTATCAATACAGAAGAACCATGTGTCGATACATTCAAGTAAAATTGTGAATTTTCTCATATCTTTTATCCCCGGATACCTTAGACTACATCATTTGTTACCACTTATTCGCACTTACCTTTGATATGATCCCTAGGCCTTCTTGACATCCTCAAAATACTTTTTCACCGGGTGACGCTTACATCCATGCTCCGAATTGCTAAAAACTAGCTCAAATAAAATAAGGTGTCTACATATAGGACATGTTTAGTGAACTTGTTTCCATAAAACAAGCACCCATATGCTATCCCTAAGTATCTCTATACTTCAACTTCTATGAGATCAAAGAGTTGCAGGCATAAAATGCATGGAGGCTTAGCATATGCTAGTTTTTGTGCATTGTCAATACCTGTCTTGACAATATGATGGTTAGGGACATTTTTAGAAATAGGAATTTAATGTATAAGGATCTCATCGTCGTAACTTATTACTAACTTTGCAAGACCATTATGTTTCATGGGCTTCATCCAATTAGTGTTTGCATGACTATCGATCATGCCACTAATATGAAAGAAAACCTTGAATCACTAATATAAGTGATTGGTTTGCATTATTAACTACTATATGCCTCATCCAATTTGATTGGCTCTAGTACATATACCAACATTTTAGGAAATATTACATGTTAAATGGTTTGTCTAAATTAAGATAAAGCTATCTGAAAGCTAGATAATGTCTAATTAAGATAAACAACATAAAAGTTAGGTGATGTCCAATTTAATGTCTTAAAAGTGTTATTTTTTGGAAAACAGCTTTCCTAAAATGGATGGTTTGTAATCAATACAAAGTTATATAAAAGTTAAACAATGTCCTAAATAAGACAAACAACCTGAAAGTTAGGTAATAAGCTTGAGACAATTTGCCTAAAAGTTAGAAATTTAATTTAAAATGTTTTAATTAAAGAACAAAAATTACTAAATAATTTGATAAATAATCTTAAATTGTTTGAAGAGGTTTATGCAAATGACACACAAGATCACCAAATGATATTGACTATGCTTATTTCATTTCATGCATATAATATGATCATGTTAGCATGGGGATGATTATGGCCTAGACCTTAATATGACTAGTTATGGGTTGTTGAATTTTTCTTTTAATATTTATTTATAAATAGGGTTTGTGAACCCTGCCTTATGTTTTAATTCTAGATTGTAAATTCTTTTCTCACCTAACTCCCTTCGATTGTAACTCGAGATTTCTTACAATGATATGTACTTATTACATAGGACTTGTAAGTTTAGATTTAGGTTAAAGATTAGAATAATTTTTTTTAAATCGAAGACATAAAGAAGAAAAGGCCAAAGAGATAATCATCAAGACTTATGAAGATCATGCATGAGATCCCTAGCAATTTGATCAACTGGTTTCCTAATGGCTTAAGGACACTAGATAGATAAAGTCCATAATCATCCTAGTAGATTGCACATATTATATTTATTTTTGAATTTTTACATATGCGATATATGATTAAATAAATGCTAAGCATGCTAATCAAACAAAGTAATGAGACCTAAAATAAATGATTAGAAATCCCTCGCAAAATATTAAGTCCATGCCTAAGAATGATCAATGCCTTCCATTATTCATAACAAGATATCTGAGTTTTGATCATAGGGATTTGTTGAGTCACTCAAGGTCTTTTCCACCCGAATAGCTTGAGTTATGAAAAATAGGTCTTACTCAACTATTATTGTACGATTCAAATGTGTCACACTTGACCCTATGACTTTAGAGGCAGTAGTTATGTGAAATACATATGATATATTTAGACAAAGAGTTACCACCTAACTGATCTAAGAGTTGCAGAGAGATACAGTCAGTAAACTAAGTTACCTAACCTATTTAGTTTTAGCATGATTTGTTGAGTCGTTCAAGGTTGTGTAAAGATGAAAGGGGTGCATAGCTCATTAAGAAGATTTAAACATTGAACTTCTCTGATATGGTTGAAGGATATAATCTCGATAAAATAATGAAGACAGTCATTAAAGTTGTAAAACCCTATTTTATGATTGAAAATGCCAACTAATAACTATAAAATGTTTTGGTTCATAATGGATATAAACATAACATTATTAATAAATTGTTGCTAAGTAGCATACGTGATGTTAATAAGCTTAATGGACTAACTCTATTAACTAGGCCTGCATTGAAAGGCATATCCGAGAATAACCCACTAGTTTGGGGGCAATGTATTAAGTTCATATTGATGACCTTGATCAAGCCATATCGCAATGATGTCTAGTATGATGCCTAAACTTCAAAAGGAAGAAGTAGCTATTTAAGCTTAAGAAATGATCAGTGTTAGCTTTATTAGCTTTAAATTAATCTCGATTTTGATATAACGAAAACTTAAGCTTAATTAGCTTGTATTTAAATACTTTCAACTTAGTTTTCTTCCTTAAATTGCTTAAGACTTCATATTTTCCAAAGAAAAATGTTTCAAATATATATTGATATTCAGAACACGTGTAAAACTTATTTTAGTAACTTTAAAGCAAGAAAAATCATTTTATAAGGTGCTTTTAATGTACGTATCGATACAATACATGTTAGTATCGATACCATGCTTACAACCACTAAAGTATTGATCTAATAGCCCAAGTATAGATGCATAATGTTAAGTATCAATACAAACCCCATAAGTATAAATACAATGCTTGGCAGTAGCTAAGGTTTGCATGAAACCCTTATTTGTATTTATACAAATCATGACAGAATCGATACATCAAGCAAAGTATCGATACAAGTGTTCTTTGTATCAATACCAAACATTAAAAAATTACCAAGTCTCAAGGCTTATCACTCTATTAGATAACAAACTTCATAATAGGCAAAAATTAAAACATGTATCGATATTACACCATATGTCTTGAGACTAAAGGAGCATATTCCAATAGTAACTTAAATTTATGAAGTTGCAATAGCTCCAAACCTTAGTCAAACATTACCAATGCCATATTGAAGATTAAGGATATAAATAACCCTATCCAACACCTCCATAAGTAGAGAAACTGAGGGAAAGAGCTTAGAGTCATATTTTGTATTTCTCACATTCATTTTTCTAAGTAATTCATATTTGTATAGGATTAATTCTTCTTATCTTTGTATTCTTTGTATCATGTCATCATAATCGTCCTTTCTTAAGCTTAAACATGTAAACACTTAACCATCTAGAGACTTTCTTTGTTTATACTAACATTATAAGGGGAGGTTACTACCTTAGCCATTAAAAGGTAGAAAGGCTACTATCTTGTTCTAGAAAGATAAAGAGGTTGCTGTCTCAACCTTGAAAGATAAAAAGGTTTCTACTTGTCTTTGAAAGGAAGAAAAATGGTTTATCTTAGCCACAAAAGATAAAGAAGAGGTTTTTATCTAAGCTTTAAAAAATAAGCAGTTGTAAAGGTTATACCTTATCCTTGAAAGGTAATCAATTCAAGATAGTGAATTAGGAACTCCTCGACAAGTGAGGCTAAGGGAGAAGATGTAGGCAAGTGAGGTCAAACCTTTATAAATCATCACATTTGCCTCTCTATCCCTTGCTCATTTATCTAGTTTATTTCTCTAGCTTACAACTCTAAAGTATTCACTATTAAGATTTCTCAACTTGTATATTCAAAATTTTAATTCAAAAAAGTTTTTAATTCACCCTCTCTTGATTTCCATCACCATATTCAAGGTCCAACAATATCAAGTCTTAAAGAATTGTTTTATAAGAATAATAATAATAAGAGGTTCAACATACTTAATGAATTGTTCATAAGCAAAATGTTAGAAGTTAGCCTAAATAGGCTTCATATGATGAGATGTATTTTAAAGTCTTGAGCACTTTAGATGGATCATGATCCACATGTTATCTATATACTTTTTTTTGAAGAAAGACAATGGAGATGATAAAGGAATATGCCAACATAATGGATAACTAGATTAATAGAGTGCAAGGAAAATTTTGATATGATCAAAATTAAGAAACTTACAAAAGTTTCAATATTAGATACACATTGAGATTAATGCATTTCTTTTAGTACATGATACCTAAAAGTTGGTGCTTAAATATAAATGACATATTATAAGGCCCAAATGAAAAGAGTAGTGAAGATAGACCATATGAAATGGCAACCTTGTTGATATTAATCAAAGCTTTGCCTTTTTGGTTCATGTTTTTAAAACATAATCAAGATTTTTTTGTAAACATTAAATGTTTATTTTGGCATTTACATGCCACTTGAAGATGATCGCTATTATTTGATGCTAAACTTAGAGTCAATCCTTATTGAATAAATCATTATATAGAAAATTTATTTTATGTTATGGTCATGTTATTCTCATACATGCAACTTGCAATAGTGTTGAAAATACTAAATGGCCTATAACTTATTAGATTTAAAAATAGTTTTTGAATCCAATTCCCTTTAAATCTATACATGTTAGATTTAGTGGTAGGCATTTATGATTCTTTAAAAGTTAAAGATCATAATATGACTTATTGATAAATAGTCATGATGTTAACATGCAATTATTTGGAAATTGTTCCTAACTAGAAAGGATTGCATGTTTATATCTTAAAGGTCATAAACAAACTCTTTTGTTTAGGCTCACAAAAGAAGTTGCATTTGGATCATTAGTTTACAAGCTAATAAAAGATTCCTTATAGCTATTAAAGTAACAATTTAGCCATATGATCAGAATCTGGAACTCGTTATGATCCAAATAGTTAATGACTTTGACAATGAGATTATCATGAATGTAACTGAAACATATTCTCACAATAGTACTAAAACTTTGCCTAAGTTGAGACACAATTGCTAACCAAAAGAGTAAGACATTGGATGCATTAGTGATTGGCAAGACATTGGATGCATTAGTGATTGGCGTAATGCTAGTAGGAGATTTTAGTATATGCCCAAGTGCTAATCGAATTGGATAAGGCATATAATAGATAATAATGCAAACTAATCATTTTAGTTAATGGTTCAAGATTTTCCTTCATGTTAGTGGCGTGATTAACACTCATACAAACACTAATTGGACAAAGCCCATGAAAGATAATAGCCTTCCAAAGTTAGTAATGAATAACAATAATGAGATCCTTATGTATCAAAGTTGTGTTTCTAAAACTATTCCTAGTCATCGAAGTGTCAAGACAGGGCATTGACAATGCACAAAAACCATCATATGCTAAGCCTTCATGCATTTGATGTATGTAACTCTTTGACATCATGAAAGATAAAGTATAGGGATACTTGGGGAAAACATGTAGGTGCTTGTTTTGTGGAAACAAGTTCATTGAACTTGGCCCGTATAAGAACTCCATTTGGTATAAGTCACTCAAGTGTTTACGAAATATGCTTTCATGTGCCAATCATGTATATTAGTCCTTCGACTTGTGATACTGTGTCATACTTTGATTCCATCAAGAACGAGTCTGCAATAAATAGATGCTTATGATATGGTGGTTTTAGGTATGGCATGAACCATAAAATGGTAGGTAAGTGATCTAGAGAGGATTCACCACTCCAAGTGACATACGAGACATATATCATTAGTTCTTGGCTTTGGTTATCTTAATAAAGTCATTGGCAAATGCATGATGAATTTAGAAGAAATTCTTTCTCTAAATTCTTGAAGTTAACCATAAGCTACAAAAACTAATGTGGATTGATACATGAGTAGTTATTACACCATGCTCATGGTTTTTCTGAGATATCTGGTGAAAAGGACCAAAGTACACTGAGAAACTGGTTATTAAAAGATTTTTTTTAAGAGGTCATATTAACCCTTTCTATATATTAGGTGGCCATGATGCCTTGCCAGAGGACAATCTTGGTCTATAAATCTTTAATAGAATTATACTTTAATGGAATCTCCTAATTATCACCAAGCTAATATTATCCAATTAATTAAATCTTAAATTGTTTAAGATGAGATTGGATAATGTCTTAATTTAAATGATGAATTCTAATTAGATTAAGTTTTGTCCTAATAAGATTAAGATAAAAATTAATCATGTAAGAAACTATTTTTCTTAATTAAATTAAGACAAGATTAAAAAGACTATTTGGAATTGGCAAGTAGAAATTGAGTTAATATTTATTTAAACATATTCATAGATGTTGTAGATGTATCAGATGGTCACGGCCTTAGGCCTAATATGATTGTGGATGGTTGACTGTTCAGGTGTATTTAATTTTTTAAATAGATTTTATGTACCCCATCTTATCTCTATTTTTTTATGGATGAAAATTTTTTTCTCATCTAATTCCTCTCAAATCTAATTTGAGGTTTCATTGTTATAAATGTAATTAGATTGCATACGAGTGTAAAACTGAATTATTTAAGAAAAATTTAGAATCTTAAAGATAGAGATCCAAGAATAGCTTCATAAAGCCTAGAAGGTTGCAAGAAGACTTATGAAGTTTTGTTTGTAATCACCTAGGAATTGAACAAGTAATCTTCTTCAGTGGCTCGAGGAGATTACATTAGTCAAGTCCATAATCATCCAAGTAGAATACACAATAGTAGATATATTTTATGCAATAATATAATATACTATGCATGCTAATAAAGATAAGACCTAAATTAAAATGAATGAATGAATGAAATCCTTCTATGATATTTAGTCACATGCAATGCATGATAAAAATGCCTTCCATTACTTATATCAAGATACCGAAGTTTTCATTGCAGGCGATTTATTAAGTTGCTTAAGTTCCCTTGTACCCAAGCTGCTTAAGTTATGAGTAATGTGTCTTACTCAAGTAATGTTGTGTGGTTTGGATGTGTCACACTTGAACATGTGATGTTAAAAGTAAAGGTTAAGTGAAATGCATATGATGCATATAGGAAAGCAGTTGCCACCTAATTGATTTGGGAGTTGCATAGAGATGTAGTTGGTAGGCTATATTACCTATCCCACTAAGCTTGTTATGATTTGTTGAGTCACTCAAGGTTACAACATATTGAGAGGGGTCCTAGCCCATTAGAAATACCTTGGAAAGATTTTCGTATAATAGTGAGGGTTATTTTACAAAAATTAATGTAAAAGCCAATAATGATTTAATACCTCGTCTGTATTAGTTTAATACCTGAAAAACTATTTAATATTTATTTCATACTAGGTTGTTGATAATGTTAATTATGATAACCATATTGCAAGGCATACTTGATGCCATTAAACCAAAGTGTTTGGACTAGTATGTCAAACAAAGAAATGTTCTCAATAAAAGGAAGGTAGCTGATCTTCACATGATTGAGTTGGATTACTCTATTATCAATCTGACTACTTGGATTATTGATTCAAGATATGGATCACACTTATGTAATGACATAAGTTTATTAAAGAATAATAGAAAACTAGGCTCAAAAGAGGTAGTTCTAAGAATAAGTAATGAAGCAAAAGTTGCAAACGCTGTCAGTGGAACTTGTACCTTATCATTGCCATTAAGCATGACCTTGGAACTAAAAGAATGTCTATATGTTGCTATATTGTCTAGAAATATCATTTTAATTTCACACCTCACTATGATGATTTCAAGTTTAAAATGAAGGGCAATGGTTGCTCAGTCATCCTAAATGACATAGTCTATGGATCGGCCTCATTAAAGAATAGGGTATTTGTACTTGATCCTAATATGCCTTTACTCAACATAAATGTGAGGAAAGTAAATAATAATCATCCAAGTAAAACCTTCATCTGGCATTGTAGACTTGTTCATATCAATGAGACTTAAATAGCCAAGTTACACAAACAAGGCTATATAGACCTATTTGATTATGAATCATATAGGACATGTGATTGTTGTCTCCATGGTAAGATGACCAAGTCAACCTTCACTAGTAAAAGTGATAGAGCTGCAGATTTATTAGGCCTAATACATTCAAATGTAACTGGACTAATAAATATAATGTCTAGAAATAGGTATTTTAGTTTATTACCTTTACCAACAATTGCTCAAGGTATGGGTATGTGCTCTTAATGAAGTACTAGTCTAAAGCTTTTGAAAAATTCAAAGAGTTTAAGGCAAAAGTAAAGAAACAAACTAGCAAAAGTATTCTAGCTTTTAGATCTAATAAAAAAGAACAATACTGGAGTCAAGAATTCTTGGATCATCTAACTAAGAATAGGATTCTATCACAATAGACTCCATCTAGAACTCCATAACACAATGCAGTATCTAAGAGGAGAAACCGAACCTTGTTAAATATAATTCGTTCCATGATGTCTAAGGCTGACCTTTTGATATCCTTTTTGGGATATGCCTTAGAAACTGCTACTTATCCTTCAAATAAAGTTCCGTCCATATCAATTGGTAAGACTATATGAGATTTAGAAAGGTAATAAGGTAGATTTATTTTACATAAGGATTTGGGGATGCACTATTTATGTAAAGTGTCCAATGACTGAAAAGCTTGGAGCAAGGCTGGTTAAATGTAAGTTTATCGGGTATCCTAAAAAACCACTAGATACTATTTTTATGATTGCAATGAGCAAAAGATGTTCATCTGAAAACATAGATGCTTTCTAGAAAAAGAATTTTCTACTTAAAGGGTCCAATAGGAGTAAAATTGATTTTGAAAAAGTTCAAAAACCACAAACAGACATTCCCATGGAACTTGAGCCCATAGTTGTAGCATGATATACTCAAACTAAAGTTCAAGAGACATAAATACTTTCTCGATTAGGAAGGATCAAGCAAACTCTAGAGAAATATGAATTTTTCATGGACTAGTATAACTTGTCCTGTGATATCGACCCTACCACTTATAAGGAAGAAATGTTTAACATTAATTCTAAGAAATGGCTTAATGCCATGAAGTCTAAGATAGACACCATGGATGTTAACTATGGACTTTGGTTAACCTACTCAAAGGGATAAAATCCATAAGGTGTAAATGGCTCTTTAAAAGAAAAACCAATTAGATGGCAATATGCAAACTTATAAGGCTAGACTAGTGGCAAAAGGTTATAATCAAGTAGAAGACATTAGTTATGAGAAAATTTTTTCTCCAGTTGCCATGTAAAATTTATTCAAATATTGCATGCAAAAGCCATTTATTATGATTATGAAATTTGGCAAATGGATGAAAAATAGCATTTCTTAATAGGAATCTACAAGAATAGGTGTATATGACACAATCTGAAGGTTTTATATCCAAGCCGAATCTAAATCAAGTACGTAAGTTGAGAAGGTCCATTTATGGACTAAACCAAGCATTGCAGAGTTGGAACATTAGATTCGATGAAGCAATTAAAGAATCTAGCTTTAGAAAGAATCTTAATTATTAATGTGTTTATAAGAAGATAAATGGGTAGGCAATCATTTTCTTATTGCTATATATGGAAGACATATTGCTTATGGAAACGACATACTTATGTTACAAACCACTAAGTTCTGGCTATCTAGACAAGTTTCAACAAAGGATTTGGCAGAAATAGCATTCATTTTGGGAATTAAGATCTATAGTGATAAATTGAAATGAATGCTTGGCTTATATCAATCCTTATACATAGATAAGATTCTTAAAAGGTTTAAGATCAAAAACTCCAAGAAAAGGTTACTTGCCTATAGTTCATGGTATACATTACTTGAAAGAGATGTGTCCTAAGACATCAAATGAAAAGGCACAGATAGATGAGATTCGATATACCTTGGTAATTGGATCCATCATGTCTGCCATGTTATGTACTAAACTAGATGTATCATATGCTCTAAGTATCACAAGTAGATACTAAAGTGATCTTGGTAAAGGTTACTAGACTACTATAAAGAACATCCTAAAGTACTTATAAAAAACTAAGGATATCTTTCTTATCTATAGAAGGGCTAAGCTTCAAGTTATAGGCTACATTGATACTAGCTTCCAATCAGATTGGGATTA
Source organism: Adansonia gregorii (assembly GCA_038382025.1). Taxonomy (NCBI): domain Eukaryota; kingdom Viridiplantae; phylum Streptophyta; class Magnoliopsida; order Malvales; family Malvaceae; genus Adansonia; species Adansonia gregorii. Next base: position 25,434,663 of record JBBYHO010000015.1, on the reverse strand, counting down.
TTGCAAGTCATAAAGTATCTATTTACCCTTAATGGAGCTATAGTCAATTAGAAAAATTCTAAACAGGTGATAACTGCAAATTCAACAATTGAAGCCAAATATACTCTGCTTGTGAGGCTACAAAGGAGGTAGTTTAGATGAAAAAGCTCATTATTGAACTTGATGTGCTTTTAAGCATTGTTGATCTTGTATCACTTTACTATGATAATAATGGAACCATAGCGCAAGGTAAAGAATAAAAGTCTCATCATAAATTTAACACGTATTATGATGATGTCACATTATTAGAGACATAGTAAAAAGATGTGATGTTAGTATGGAACAAGTACCCACTCAAGACAATGTAGCTAATCCTTTCACTAAGATTCTGCCCCAGCAAAGACACGATCACCATATGGAGAGCATGAGGCTTAGACATATAGGCAATTGGTTTTAGTGCTAGTGGGAGATTATTAGTGTAAGCGTTGTAAGCCAATCAAATTTGCTTGTAAAACACTAGCTATTAATTAATTCATGCAACATTCATCATATTTGTTCAATATAATATAAGGTATTTCTTTATCCATAAGATCATTACATGATTAGTAGTTTATATCTTATGTAGATAGTACCCATGAAGCACATTGGCTTTCCAAAGGAATTGTAAAGAGTTACAATTATGAGATCCCTATGCATTAAAGTTGTGTTTCTAAAAATGTTTTTGGTCATCGTATTATCAAGACGAGGCATTGACAATGCACAAAGACTGGCATAAATAAGCTTCCATGCATAGGATGCATGCAACTGATCTTATAAGTTGAAGCATAGAGATACTTAGGAAATCATAAAGGTGCCTGTTATGGTAACAAGTTTATTGAACATAACCCGCTCTAAGAGTTCCAATTACTATAGAAATACTATCATGTGTTAGTGGTATAAGTGATCCTTAGACTTATGGCACTAGGTCACCTTGTATATGAATTATCATACTTATAATAGATGAATACCAAATAAGGGTGGTTTTAGGTACGATATAAAGCATACTCAAGGAGAATGAGTGGTCTAGAGAGGATACATCACACTAAGTGATTTAAGAGAACATATCTCGCATGTACCTGGCTATGTTAACTCAAAATCCTTGGCCAAGGCAATACCATTATAGAGTTGACATATAAGGGTTGCATACTAATATGGAATAGGTCAAAAGTCACTACACCAAACTTTTACCTATTCTAAGATACATAATAAAAGGATTGAATTACATTGATATACTATACACTGAAGGGCTTGTGAAGCATATTAAGTGGCCATGATATATTACCAGATACCAATCTTGGTCTATAAATATAAATTATTCTTAACCAAGTAAATTTATATTGATTGCCAATATGATAGAGGCCTAATGGGTCATACACATAAGGGTGATTTTATGAAATTAAAATGAAATAAGGATTAAATTGCCTAAAAAGTAAAAGTTACTTAGGAGTTTTTTAAATTATTTAAAAACGAGGGGCCAAAGCATAAATACGTATAAATTTAACCCTGCGTATTTAAACCCTGCTTTATATTATCATTAATATATGAGAAACCCTAAAGGCACTGTTGTAAAATCCCTAGAGTGATTTGCAGCACCTTTTTTTTCTTGCGCCAGCCCCCTTTAGCTTTTGGTAGAAAATTGTTTCTTCACCAATTTTCTTGATTTTGGTGCATAGAGAGATTGCTCAGGGAAGGTTTTTGAAACTTAATCTGCTAGCATGGATTTTGGCATAGAGAAGTCTCTCCCTTATGGATGATTTTTGAGTCACTTGTGTAGATCAACATTAGAGGCTCGACATGTGGACAACTTTGGTTTGCAACAATCAGGCTCAGTATGCAAGATCAAAGTAGAGTCTCTTTTAATTTGAGGAGATGGATATCTTTAGATTAAGGTATGAAATTAGATTTTTTTTCATCTTATTTTATAGATATTGATCGAGATGCTTTTAAGATGATCCATTGATGTTGTTTCATAAGTTCCACTGCTTATATCTAATTTTTAGGTTTTAATAAAATTTTTGTTGTAAATTGATTTCTCCAAATCTAAACTTCAAGCATTTGATGTCCATGATAAGATCCTTCAAAATTTGAGCCAATATTCTTCCAAAAAAAATATGTATTTGCCTTCGCTTCAAAAAATTGAGCCTTAACTTGGTTTTTTTAACCCCAGATGTCTTCTTACATCCTATATTGGATAATTAGGTCTTCTAACTTCATCTTTTTCCTTTTGTGCTTAAGGTAGTTCTTGAAATCTTTCTATGAGGGAGGTAATTTTTCAATTAATATGGTCACTTGTATAGACTCACTAAGCACCATCTATTGGCATTGATTTCATGGAGGATCAGTTAAAACTCTTGGACCTTACTAATTATGGTATCAAGGTCCACCATTTTAACTTTTAAAAATTTGCCAACCATAAATTTCTTTTTATCGACATCCTGAGTTCTGTATATTTGGTCCAATGACTCCTATAGCTTTTTTGCTATCTTTATTAGATTATGCACATTATATAACTAGCTATCCTAGTCTGTTAAGTACTTCAATGCTTCAATCAAGACCACAGTTGTTGTAGGAAAAATAGATTAGATGATGTAGTGAAACATTTAAAAATTTTAATTAGATCGAACTTAGTCATGTTGCCATATACAATAAAACTATCATAATTAATTGATCTTAGCTATTGATCTGGTAATGTCATCCAAGGTTGCCTAGATTAGAATAAATCTGTATGAAAGCTTCAACCAGCCAGCCTTTTCCACTATTCTTCAGTTCTCGGATCGTAAAGTATGTGGGCATTCTTTTTCTCAATCAACTCCAGTTTGTACGGTTGAATTCTAGATCAAGACCACCTTGTGCCAACATATTTATTGTCATGAGATGTTGTAACAATAAACCTAGAAGGTGGCACAATGGTCTAACCTAAAACCTTAAGCTGTAGCTTCTATTTATATAAGTTAATCAGGTGGCACTTTCATCATTTTAATGAGGTTAAATTTATTTTGCTTCTTCCCTAAAAACCCTCCTTAGTTACATACCCTAGGGTAAACTCCTACCACAGTTCAGCCAACCCTAGTGCATGTAGACATGATTTTGGTTTAATACATTTTTAAGCAGTTAAATCAGTTTAATTCAATTTTTTAATATTATTCTAATTAAATTATTAATTTTATTTACTTAGAAAATTTTTAGTAAATCCAATTTTAATTAAAATAAGATCATGGCAACCTCATTTGAATAGAATAATTATGTAACAATTATCAAATTAAAATTAGCTATAGTAAAAAAATTATTTAACTGAAAAATAAAAATATTTTTTCTTAGTAAAATTTATATAGAAAGTTATTTATATTTAATTTATAAATAATATTTAAACAAGATTATATGTATCAAATTAATTATATAAATAATTAATTTACTAATATCTATTTAAATTAATTCTTATATTTACCAAAAGATTAATATAATTAATTTAAATTACTAATTCTTATCTTAAATAAATATTCACTCAAATTAAATATTCACTCTAAATAAATTATACAAAAATTATCTTTTAATATTTATTAAAGAAAACACCTATACCCATAAAGGGAGTGTACTTGGCGTATCACTTCACCACATTGAAAATCTTTTGACTTCGGGTATTCGATCGATAACCATTCGTTGAGGAATCATATTAAGCTAGTGAAGGGACTATTTAGACATATATAATTACGATTAAATAATCTATGGGTTTAAATGTTCTATACAGAATAAATTAATTATATAATTATTAATTTTAGAGTTATACCACTAAACACCTGAGGCTGCATTCATAATTATACACCATATTACTAAGCTAAATAGCTTTTTAGTTTAATAACCTTGTTATATGTATAATACTCTTATATGATACTTATAATCAATTTGAGATTAAAATATGTTTTACCTCCTTGATCACTTTATCTTAAAAGTTTTATTATACTCACCACATGTGAACAATTCATTTGATATATAAATGACCAAGGCCTCATCTATTTTCACTAGTCCGCATAGTGCCTTGTAAAAGGCGAACACAAATGGGGTGTTTGGTTCGAAGAATGTTTTATTACCTTTGGTAATAGGATTCCTCCTTTCAAGGTGACGAAATCTAATTCCTTTCAATCTTACATGCATGCGTTTGGTTGATATTCCCTTCATTGAAGTTTAACATGTTTGATTAGCTATGACTGTAAACATTCTAGAATCATCACATTACTAAAATACCCTCACCTTTGTATGAGTGGTAATTTTTTTACTAATAATATGTTATTTTTTATTTTTAAACTATGTAATTTGACTAACTACAAATACACGCCATCTGTTGAATTTTCTTCTATACCTTATTATAATTAAGCATGTTCAAGGATATATTGTCAGTACTGCATGATAAGAAAATTAAACTATACATATATTGTGATTCATGTATTTTGTATACATTTTCATGTTTTTTTACTATGAGACAAATGCACACTTACGAAACTGAAATAAAAACCATAAGCTAAGTACTTAGAAAATAAAATATTGTATTTTTGCATTAAACTAAAAACAAATAGTATTATATGATAACTGTGAATAAAATAATTTGAACAAGAGGAATAAATGCATAAAGTAATTGTATGGAACCAATGGATGAAGACATGTCATATACTAATTGGCTCCCAATATGGCAATTATTTTGATTTTGAATACAACACTGGATATTGAATCAGAGGAAATATCCTTATTAATTGTTTAAGCTGGTTTTGGTATTCTTTTCAGAAAAAGATAGTATTAGAGATAAGTTGCTTGAACCTCCTTTAAAATATAAATGAACAAATAAGTGTTTTCTACTATAAAAATTTAATATTTAAAATTTTATATCTCTTTTTTCTTTTAAAAAAAAGTTAAATATTAGACTACAAAATTTATAATTATAATTTTTTAAAGAATATTTCATTTAAGAAAAATAAAAAATAGTTTGTAAGTTAAATTGTTTTAATTATTAAATTAATTATATTTAGATAAGTTTATTTTTAGATTGTAAATTTATTTAAGTTTCAAGCTAAAACAACCTAAAAACATTAAAAGTAGGGGTAAAAGTGGCACAATCTTCACATTACTGGGGTAATATTACATAACCTTAGAAAAAAGTGGTAATGACATTACCCTCTATATTACCAAATCTTGCTATTGGTAGGTAATAACACGTTACCGAGATTTGTAATATTTTTGAAACAAGTATGGTAATGTCATGATGGAATCTTATATTACTCTAGGTAATGTAACATGATCCCAACTAAATGCCCTGTAACTCTTTATAGGAGTTATGATTCCATCTTTATGAATAAAGCTCTCATTGAGTATAAGTTATATTCCCAATGAACCCTTCTAGTAGCTTACTACTTCGAGATGCCTTAGCCTTTGGAGCATCAGAGTGTACAAGTTATAAACATGGAGTCAACTACTTACTCAAGATTTAGGTAATTACACAATAAACGGCAAAAATGAATTATCCAAGTAAATCGACTAATTAATAGATTAATTGCACTTTGGTCTAGTCTAATATATCACCACCTTTAGGGGATACATCTATATCTTTATTTAGGAATCAGCTTGCTCCAAATGATTAAGACAAACCATCTCCGAATTGGATTTAGATGATTGATAGTCTTTATATGGGTTAATGGCTCATGTAAACCCTACAAACTATGAACTATCAATTTAAACTACTTACTTAAAATGTTGTCTTCCTGCATATAAAGTCCATTATATGCAACATTCTAATAGTATAAACATAAGTAGTCAATGAGCCATATTTGCTTAGATTTACTTTAACATGGAAATTAAATAAAGGCAAAGTAGCCATGATGCAATGAAAAAACTTGAATATATAAATATAAATAATCAGTTCAAACTTAAAGAAATACATCATAATGTCTTTCATCCTTTGGGCACTACTAACAGTGTAGCATCGGTTTCTCTTTCTTAAAAAACCTAGGCCTCTTCTTTCAAGAACTTGATCACATTTAGGGTTGTCAAGTAGAACAACATTTTTTGCTACCACCGCTTGAAGCTCACCCACTAAATTTCTCATGTTTCTCTCTAATCATCGTACGCAAGGGTAGCTGCGCAACATGTGCACTCACATTACCAATATACATTTCTACCATCTGTTATAAAATATAATAAGATCAACTTAGTCTTAAATTAAAACACTTGTTTGAAAAAATAAGTTAATCTGTGCAAAGTTTAAAAAAATATATAAATATATATGTATATAAATATAAAATCTCCAGTTGATAACATACAATGGAAAAAAAAAATAGTGGCTTCAAAAGGATACAAAGGACGTACATCATTTTTAAGCAAAAGAATTATAAAAGCATGCAATAAATATCCAGATATAATAAACTATATAAATAGATAGACACTAAATAAAACTTAAACAAAAACTAGCAACCTCCACTCAAGCAAAATGATAAAATGAAGCAAAATTGCTAACCTATGTGTTAAATCTAGAAAGACGGTTTGAAATATTTATTACTCCATATTCATGAATTGACATTTAACAATTTTATGATCATTGTCTCCATATTCTTTTAAGAGCATCATAGAAATAGCTAAACAATATGGTTAGAAAGTACTCAAACTAAAATACAAAAAATAAACTAGAAAACATAATTGCTCATATCATAAATAATAAAGCCAATTCATGCGAAAATATAGCCAGCATATAAATTATAGATAATTATGACATGAAGATTCTAATACAAAATATAATTGAGATGAAGGAAAAAATGACTATTATAAACTAACACTAAAGAGTGATATAGGTTTTACAAACAGAAACCAAAACGTTCAGTTGTATAGAATGCAAAACAAACAAATTATTAAACAAAGTATCGAAAATTAAAACAAACAAAATCATGCATATAGTATAGAGAATAGTATATTAAAATATACCAAATTTCGTTTTAAGATTTTTAAGCACAATATACTATATAATGAGCAAGCCGTTAAATGATAACTAATAAGCAAAATATAAAATTAAATGAAATTATGAGTAAATTGGTCTTATCAAATCCAAAGAACTAAAGTTACTCCGATTGAGTAAAGGTTTGAAACTTTTGACCTCAAAATGAAATTTGCCTACCTTGAAAAGTGTTTACAACTCTTCTCTTAGGCCTCATCTATCATATTATTGGTCGACAGCACTTATCAACAATAACATTATGAACCAAAGTTGTGTTAATCTCTCTCATATTGTAGAACTAATGCAAAGGAAGAAAAGTTTAATTTTTCACTTTTTTTCTTTTTCGATGATTTTTTCTTCACTAGATTTGATCAATTGATAAGTTTTAAAAAGATTAAATTTGTTTGAAATTTTAAACTAAAAATTATAAAACTTTGGATAAAATTTGAATCAAATCTAAAATTCAAAAAATTAGATAACAATTTTAAAAATAAAAAATTAGATGATGATTGTAAAAATCAAAAGGGATATCTTATCCAAACTAAATTCGGTTGACGAGCGGGACTCCAAAAATATAAGGCCCACTTGACCTTTATCTCATGTCTAGGCCTAGCCTAGCTTGATGATTGTGGTGGGTGTTTATGTGATCTAACCTCGTGTAGACCTCAACCCTCAAGTGAAAGCTTGGTGCCCTTGGGGCTGAACCCTACATTTGAAATAGGCTAATATATACCAGATAAATAAGCCATATAATTCCAATATGGAATTAGTTCACCACTCAACACCATAAACCAAACTTTCTTTCTCTTTAAAGGGTTATTATGAGATCAATTTCTCATTCACCTTAGATATCAATTGTGCAATGAGTTTACGCACCATGTATCTACATAGGACAACTTATGTATTAATATACATTTTCGTATTTGTACATAGTTATTGAATTATTGATATCTAACAATATTTGGTTCAAAGAGAGAGAGAAAGGAATGTCGAGAGAAAGAAATGAAAAAAAGGGACAAGCAAGGGAATAAATAAAAAAAGGATAATTTTTTAAGGGTACTTAGGTTTTTGTTATATCTTTCTTAAGAATTTCTTAACTCTTCATTTATCTTTTTTCAAATTATTTTTGTCTATTATACTATTGCACAAAATTATTCTCGAATAGATTGCATTTTTTTTGGAATTTTCTAAATTAATATATATACGAATGTAAGAAACCTGATGCTACTATCAAATAATAAAAAAAATCAAATAAGAGATCAAGTCTATATGATCTTCGAGTCATTAGTTTAACTAGTTAGACCAAATTATTAAATTAAAAAATAAATTAAATATTAAATATTATAATAATTAAAATATTAAAAATTTAAATCTAATCGCTTATAAAATTAATTTTAATAATAAAAATCAAATTTTTTAGTATTTTATTGATTGACTAATTTTCTAATGGTCCATTCAATTTTTAATTCTTCAATATGTACTACACTAAAAAAACTCTTATTTTTTATTAAATTAATTCGACCAACCAATTTAAATTTTTTTTTTCAACACCAACGACATTACCCACACGAAAGAGAGAGAAAGAGAAAAACTTCAATTATTTCGGTGCTCAAAACCAAAATAAATAAAAATAAAAATTAATATCATTGTCAGTCACTTTTACTTTGTTCTTCGCTTTTTATTTATTTATTTATTTCTTTTAAATTAAAGGAAAAAACAGTAACGTGTGGGAATAAAAAGGGGAGGGGGGCAATCGGTGAACAAACTTGGAGAGAAAGGAGAGACATAAAAATTACGTTCTTGATTACGAAGATGGTGTCGGCAAATAGGGAAATGGTGGTCTACTGCTTCGACACTTTGCTCGCCCACTACAACAGCGAGGAGGCTGCCCCGCCCGCCTTCGACGAGGGCCAACAGTAATTTATCCTTAATTTCTACATTCATACAGTTGGCTATGCATCCATTTGTTATTTCAAGCCAAGTTTCCTCCTTTTTTCTTTCATAATGATGCGTTGGACGCCGATGATTTTATTTTATTTTTCTTGGTTTTTTTTATGCATGGCATTAGTTTTATTTTTTTCAATTATTTTTATATTAGTAGAATTTGAGTAATCAATTTCATGTCAATAATGTTTGTAGATCTTTCAAAATTATGTGCTAATGTTTTGGTCAACGACTTAAATCAAGGTTGTCAGCTCAAAACCAAATCTGTGTCTGTTTGTGTTTTTGTTTTGAATATAGTGGGAACTTATTGTTTTTTAACCATGCTATTGTTAATATAATCTTATGAAATACTAAAGAATTTTTGGTATTACAATGTCTATTAATTTATAAAGTACGAAATTGACCTTCTTTGAGACAGGGCATTTACTGATCGAATGAAGAAATTAACGTGCTAAGTGATACGTTTGTTGACTTGTGAGCTTGCATTTCTGTTGGTTTTGTTCAAAGATGTTTAACTTTTGGATGTTTTGCTTTTGCATGTTACAAGGTATGTTCTGATTGTGTATCAATATTTCAGGTTTGATATAAGTTAGCAATGCCTTGACTAAGTGATATGTAGAGTTGTTTAGATATTTCATTGACTATTTGCTTACAGATGATCATAGCATAGTGGGTTTCCATCGTCTGTTTATTTTCATTTTGGAAGTTATATTATGAATGACTGTTCTTTGACTATTTATTGCGTTGTATTTAGCTCACAGTCGTCCTTCATGATGACTATATGTCATCTATGTGTTGCCACTCAGCCCATTCCCAAGATGTTTTATGAATTCAATATCTTATATTTCATAAAATGTAGAGTTCGAAGCTGATTAGCTTAGATTGCCAATGGCCCTTTATGTTGGTAGCTTGCATCAGGGGCTCTCAGCTTCCTTTATATTTAGCTCTGCTGTTATTTTTGCAGCGACTATGCTGTTCTGTATCATATTAGTTAAACTGAAATTATCCTTTTTTAAGGTTTCAAAATGTATCCGTATGTAATATATATGGGAAGTGACTTGGGAAGCTCATGTTGTCATATTTGAGAATATATATCTGCTTCCCGTATTAATTGAACCATCTTGCATTAGAAAAGAGTATGATTCCTTGTGTTATTTGGACACCAGTCTCAAGAATCATCAGAACAAAGATCATTCTCTATGGTTGTTTTCTCCATAGTTACCTAATCTGATAGACTTCCTGTGCCAGTTGAACCATTTTCCGTATTGTGCGACCCTAACTGCAGAGCATACATGAACTAGAGCATAGAAAAATGTTAACTACAGTTTCAACCTCTCAACAATCTTTAAAATCAAGGTTTATTATTATTAGAATTTCAACACAATAAAACAAACCAAAGCAGTAAAAGTACACAATGGATTTCAAAACTTAAGAATAGATTTCAAAATAATGTGTTTGGTTTATATGTTTTTTAATGCATGCTTATAGGACCATATGAGCAAATGCATTATTAAATACCACAACCTAAAAAACAATTCTATGGAGCCTACCCCCTCCTGCACCATACCAATTAAAGTGGGGTGCCCCTACCCTTCTACTAAGCCTAACGATGCATTTGGTAACCTTAGTTACCTCATCTTTCATTAAATTGTGATTTTTCTAGATGCAAACTTAATATTATTAGAGAACTAGTTTTCATTCAGTTACAGATGAAACTATTAGCCAGTTAGAGTTGTTGAATTGTTCACTTTCCTTTTAAGCTTCATACTGAATCATTATAACAACTGTGCCAATTTTTTGTGTCAGTGAATGTTTATTTTGTAGCTTGATTTTTGGATGGTAGCTCGATAGAATTTTAGGATGGTAGTTCAATAAATTGATTTTAGGATGGTAGTTCGATAGAATTTTTATTAGTGCATAACTATCAGAAGAAGTAATCCTTGAGCTATGCCATATTCAATGCATTGATTTTAAGTTCCTCAAGCAATTTAGGTGATGTGATAACAGATTGATCCTCATCTACAAATTCTATTTGCCAATAAGTAACTAGTTATTCTCCTTTTAGAGCATATGAAACAAGTTTTAATGGTTTTTTCAATAAAAAAGATAAGAGGCATTGTAAACTTATCTTACTTTTTCTTCAATGGCATTCTCTAGATAAAATTTTCTAACATCGTAAAATGAACTCTTTGGTGTTCATTCAAGTTGACTACTAAAAGTCAAGTGATAAAGAGTGATTGAAAAACGTATGTTTGTATTTATTTATTTATTTGTGTAGAATTATGAAATTGACCACATAGCAACAATCCTAGAGGATGGTTTTACTCTTATCTTGCTTGGACATAACAAAAGTCAAGAAGTGTTAACATGAAACAATCCTGCACAAGATCTTGGATCAATGTTTGACTTAACTAAAAGCTTTTGGACTTCTCTTCACCCCATGGCCACAACCCCACTGCTAGTAGCAACTTTCTAGATCAGTATCACAATTATGGGTAAGGAGAGAGAAAGGTGAACAAGCAATGGGTTTGATACAAGTCAATGAGATAAGAAAAAGAAAAGGTAAAATATAAAGGAAAGAAAGCAGAATGCAGTGTTGTCTTAGCTTTGCAAATCTAGAAAGAAAGAATCATCTTGTTATGTTTGGGAAGAACCAAGAAATAGATTTTTCAACATGGATTAGGTTGCAAAGGTTTAAGCTTTATTTTTGGATTGAGCCTTCAACTTTTTCCTTTTCTTTGCTGGCTAAGCCTCCAAATAAAATGGGTAAATATCTGATTTTAATCTTTAAGAAATTTGGTTCCCATAAAAAAAGTGATGTACTAAAACCAACCTTGGCTGGAGCAAACATGCACCCTGAGGTTTAAGAAGTGACAACTAACCCTCCTATGGATTTTTTTTCCTTTAATTTTGAAGTTAAAATCGTTTATCTTTATCTTTTTATCTTTCCTTTTTGTTCTTTGTCACCCTTTCTTTTTCCTTGAGTTTCTAGCCCTTTTTCTTTTTAACATCTGTCTCTAATAGTGTCATTTATGTCATTTTTCCTTTAACTGTATTATTGATAATTGAGCGAGGAAATAATTGGTTCGTAAAGTGTAAGTTTTTAGATCTGAGGGGTCAAAGTTATTTGTCTTCTAACCAGTGTATTTTTGGTAGTTTACCCAAATATAGATTGCCTAAGTCTGCATTGTCTTTCCAATTTGACCTCAAACGTGCTGCAAAAGAAATTTCGTACTTCCTGTTCAACATGAGCTGACGTTGCATTAACTATGTGCGTAGAAGATCAACATATCGAGCATCCCTTACATCCATCACCTAAATTGAAATTAGTTCTCATTATCAAATCAATAATTCAAGTAACAAATTAGTATATGGTATATATATGTGCATATGTTATACCTTTTAGATCCTAATATGTCATATTCTTGTGCCTTGAGTTCAAGGCATCTAGGAAAATCCCTGCACATGACACCTGTTCCCTGGTCTGAGCCACAACATTGGTTTTAATATCATATAGTACTTCTAAATCAAATAAATGTGACCTTCAAGTATTTGTAAAGTAGATATATGCTTCCTTTAAACAATATCTATTTAGGCAAAGCTCTCTGAATTGAAGGCACATTTGGCAATCAATTTTAATTTTTTTTTTTTTTGACTAGTGCTGCTTAATGCTTTTCTATTAATGCCTTTTACTAGCTTTGACCTGGAAATATGTGATAAGGAGTGATAAGTATGGAACTGATTCAGTTATTTTACTTGTAATATTGTGTCACTTTAATTATCAGTGAGTGCTTTTGTTGGCTTCTTGACTTTTGGTTTATCACCATTCTTTGGTTGCAAAGTTCTTAAAGCAATGTTTGTCTCCTGTTTTGTTTCTGCCAAGGTCATGCTGCTGTTCTGGCACAGATTAGTAGAAAAAATGTGAATGTTTTCTTTATTTCTGTTTGCTTTTCACTGTCAAATAGAGAATTTCAGCAGAGTTTCTTTTTTTTTTTTTTCCCTCTTTCTTCTCTTAATGCTTTTCTTCAGTTTTTCTTTTGCTGTTGGGTTGTTGGTACTGTCTTCTGTATTTTTTTTAGTTTTTCTTTGTTCTGATTGTATTTCTGTTAGCTTTGAGAATGATGCCTGCATCTGAGACAAATGGTTTTCTGTCTTCAGCCCATTGTTTGTCACTTGGAAGAAGGTTGTTAATGGTGGGGAGCCTCGTCTGCGAGGATGTATTGGCACACTTGAAGCTTGTTACTTGATTAATGGGTTTAGGGACTATGCTCTGACAAGGTATTAAGACCAAAGAGAAAAACATGTATTTTGGATTTTAAATTTTCTCCACACTCTGTCTGTCTGTCTGTCTGTCTGTCTTTCTCTGCATGTGTATGTGCACACCCAGGTAACTGAGATAGCTACCATGATAATGTCTCAGTGAGCTTATTCTTAAGACCTATTTTTCTTCAGTTTTTCTGTCCTTTTTTAAATAAAATTTAATTCATTACATTGTCCTAACCATGAATCATAAATGATATACCTAAGAAAGAAAATGATTTTCCTAATAAAAATCAAATATTTGTAAAGCGCATTATAAAAGAGCACTCTTTTTTTTTTTGATAATTGAGGTAGCCAAAGTTTAATTACTGATCACTGGAACTAAGAGTCCAGCACTCTACCAATAGCCCACATGGTTGTTGGCAGAGAAGAGCATTTTGGATAGATCTGGAAAAAAATTGTAAAAAATGGGAACTCTTTATAAACACAAGTTATTGGACACAAGATGTGCTATTGATTAGTCCTATTTTATACCAGAATAGGCTTTTAGCATGCTTTTATTACAAATAACATGTCCAATCATGAAATGGATACAATCAAGGTTAGGCAACTTACTTGGAAGAAGAGTAGTTCGTAAATGGCCTTACTTACAATCTGACAATTACTAAGAGAAGCGGCAGCAAAGAAAATAGTTTGAAATGCAAAAGGATTTATGCAAGACACTTTGAGTGACTAGTAAGTCAATTGTGAGCTTTTTACCGCTTTGATGGACTAGCGAAAATGGTTTGTCCAAAATTTGGCTGCATTGTTTTCATTTAACATCTTGCTGTGAATGAAGATCTGGCACTGAGATTCGGTGGCTCTCATTTTCCACTACCTTTATTCCAGTTAACTAAGCTTGATTTTCAAGCTGTGCTCGATGTGATGGCAACACCGTTCAGTAGAGTGTAGAGCTGCCGCTTCATGTGAAAGTGATAGAGTATAATGCTTGACTGCCAATAGCACTTTATGATTATTTATTTATTTTGCTAATGGAATGTCATTAACAATTTTGCTCTGTATAGTTACTCTAAAGAAATTAAGAAACCTTGAATGCCAATAATACTTTCCACCATTAAGATTTTTTCCTACATGATAATATTGGATCCTTCTAGTTGTAATAAAATATGCATCTGGATCTCTAAATGCTATTGCAACACTTTGCAGCTTTTGTTTGGTTTGCAGCCACAGGGTTTTTGTCATTTAAAATTAAGTTTGTCTTTATTCTATGTGATGCAAGATAAACCACATTTTGTAATTTCTGTTGTTTGCTCTTCTCATTTCTAATGTTTGCAGTGCTTTGAGGGACCGCAGATTTCCCCCTATACAAGCTAAAGAACTGCCTTATTTAGAATGTACAGTTTCTATTTTGGCTGATTATGAAACAGCTAACAACTACCTCGATTGGGAGGTATGTAATTCATTTCAGTTTGGATCTTTTAACATCTGCGTGAGGAACATAGTGTGTTTTGTCCTTGTGATTTATAAATTAAGAACATGTTTCACTGCCCAAAAGTATTGGTTGATGCAATTTTAAAGATCCAGATTATGGCCTTCTGTTTTGCTAGACCGTTATTGTTTTATTTTCTTAGGGTGGAATGTTGGTATGGTATTGAAATGTTTATCCACTTGGTAATATGATGTAGGATGCAAACATACTAGTTGAACTTTTGAAGGATTATAGTGTCTAGGATTTTATTTTATATTCTATGGGTTTAATTGCAACTTTTGTATATATTTAGGATATTTTAGAATATTTTAGGGTATTTTTACTTTTTTCCCCCAAGTGTTAGTGCTTTAGGGTTACTATTGGTATTTTTCATTATATTAGGTTTTTGGGCTTAGCTATAAATAAATGCCTATGTCATGCTTAGTTTGGATCATGTTTTGAATATTGAATTTTAGGACTATTGAAAATTTTCTCTTCCTATGGCTGCTTTTCTGGTTTCTTCACTAATTCTTCTGTTTCTCGCCTTTGGTATTCCTCTGTTTCTCCTGTTCTGTCTCTGTTTCTCCTTTGGCAAAAGTAAAAGGCGGACTTCAGTAGTATCATTGGGGAATACAGCAATAATATGATGAGATCTAATGCCTTCCTACCTTGTAATTTTCATTTATATTTTTGTTTTAGGTTGGAAAGCATGGCATAATAATTGAGTTTGCTGATGACTATAATACAAGGCGAAGTGCCACATATTTACCTGAGGTGCCTGCCCATGAAGGTAGACTTTGTTGCCTGTCTTAAGCCTATTAATGAAGTGATATAATATGATATGATGCGGAGACTTCCCTTTTCTTTGCTTTTTTGTCCTTTCTTATTTGCGATATACATGTATTTTTGGTTGCAAGAAGTATATATTTACACTCAATAGTCAATACATTTCTAAATTGTCACTTTAAATATTTTTATTATAAATATTAATATGATTTATCCCATTTAAAATAAGAATTTTAATTGCATCAAATGACTATCATTAATTTTTGTATACTATAAATATTAATAAATTTATTCAATTTGTAAATACAAATTTCAATTACATTTTATGGCTTTCCTTTTAAAAAATGATTTGTTATTGAATAGTTTATATTACAAAATTTTAATTATTTTTATTTCACACTTTAAGCTTTCAAAACGTTTTTTTAACATACATTATTATTTTGAAACCAAAAAAAGAAACATATATTCAGGTGCAATGCATATGACACGATTACAAGTATGTTTGTGTGTGTGTGTGTGTGTGTAACTGTATCTTGCTTTAGGCAGCTGAAATTTGAATTTGAGTTGCAATGAGCTAATTTCATTTTTTTTATGGCTATTTATTCTCATCTTGTTAAGTTGTACAAGTGATTTAGCAATTCTTTTTTTGTTGCACGTGCCATCTGGGCCACTAGTTACCTACTTTTACTGTATACTGGCTTTCACAGTTATCACTGTTGCCCTCATGCTTTTAACACTTCCATATCAAAGCAACTGGAAGTTTTGGTTTCAGGAAAGAAAGTAATTAGTAATTTCTACCTCAATGCAAAATCTATATTGCTTTGACTTTTTTTTTTTTTGGAAGTACCTATGTTTGACATCCATGTCTGACGTATATTTGGACATAGGGTATGGAGATATAATCTTTCAAGGACCCTTTAAATGCATGAAAATTTTGGAAAAAAATTAACATACCCGTGTTGGACAGTATGTCTGTTGCACCTAAGTCTGAGTAATGTAGTGTTGAATGACATGACCAGTTCCTTTTATTAATGTTTTGGTTAGTAACTCCAATTTTAGTGTAGCATAAGCTTTTGTTTATGGATTTATGTAACATGCATAGACAGTCCTCTTTTGAATGCTAGTTGTGGGGAATTTTTATTAGTGAACTGAAACTTATTAACTTGGTTCACAAGGAGCCTAGTTTTAGAAAAATTTGGCTGATCACTCGTCTTTCATGCATTTCTGTTTGCTTTCAGGTTGGACTAGAGTGGAGGCAATTGACTCACTTATCCGTAAGGCAGGCTTCAGTGGCCCCATCACCGAGTCACTCAGGAAGCGTGTAAAACTGACCCGCTACCAAAGCACATTATTTACTATGCACTATAGTGACTATGCCTCCTATGTGAAGGCAACCAGGGGTGCAGCGCCTTCTATTGCCGGTGCTAAGCCTAGCAACCACTGATTCTTCCAACAGCTTTTGCTGAAAATAAAGGTAAAGCTGCTTTGGCTAAATGATAAGGACATGATTTAAACCGAAGGAAAATGGTTGGAATATAGGTTTGATTGTGTTCCAACCCAGTTGTGTTAATAATTATGTGACCTTCCAAATAACGTTCTTCAAATTCATTTTGATTTTGAAGAAAGAACCAAAGAAACAAGCAATGCCTGATGTAAAACTCAGGTTATACCAGTTGTGCTTGCTTTCATTAAGACATTCATATTCTGCAAACTTAATTTGTAAGACAAATCTCAATTTGACATGAAATGCTTCTTCCGAACGCGAGTCTTGATGTGTGACCTAGTAGGTTTTTAAATAAATGTATTTAGGTATATCAGAAGACGAGGCCACTCATAGCTCTATACATGTAAGAATAATGTCTCTCAGTAGTAGGGTAAACCTGTATATCTTTATTTATGTTAATGGTCAATGACCAAAATACTAGAGGTTTAAATTATGGAATATTATTTTGAACATCGGCAGTTTGAGTTTTCAGATTCACCCACCGATAGGGTTAGAAATTTTCATTATTTGGACGGATCGTGAGATTGACTTCAATGTGATTAAAATTAGTAGTGTTAGACTAATTATTGTAGCATAGTAGTGATAAAGTTAAAATTTATATGTTTCATGTGTTCGGATAAAAAAACAAGGTAAAATGAAGAGTGGTGAGAGGAAAAATGATGATCAAGGATATTATTTTAAAATTTATATGTAATAAAATTTATAATATTTTATATTTTAAAGTTAATAAATAATTAAATATTAGTACAATGATTTTGTATAAAATTGAAACTTTTGTTAATAAATTGAAACTTACTAAAATTATTTTCATATCAAATAATACTTTGGTTAAAAATTGACAATAATATATTTATACTTATTGAAACTTAAGGAAGAAACATTTGTTCACAAACTTGGAGATTAGTTTAGATAATTCAGATAGTTCTTTTAGGTTTAAATTTTAGTATTATACTTTTTTTTCTTATGGTTAGCTTGGAAAAAGTAATATTTGTTAATTATTTTAACATTTATTTGTTATTTAGTTAGTTATGTATGTATTTTATTTATATTTCTTTTATTTAATAAATTATAGAAAAGGAATGAAAATATTTTTACTAGATCTTTCGGTGGTGTTTAGTATGAAGCGATTGCTAAAAAAATCATGGTGATCTACATACATGGAATAGATCACTATGTTTTTAGTAAGTACTTATTGATCTTATTTGGCAGTGATCTTAGATTACTAAGAGCGATCAAATTTTTGTTGGGGAGTAATTAATTTCTATCCAAAAGGGTAAACTTTTTAGCTCAAAGGTGAAGTAATATGTAAAAGTAATTATAGTCAATATTACCCATTTAACATTTGAATTAAAGTTGATTAAATATTGATTTGGCTTGATTTTTAGTTTAGTACCTTGGTATTTGAACTTTCTTTTTGTCAGAGTGTATTGGCTTTTCGAACTAACACAATTAGTTAAATACTAATATAGCAAAAATAATCAATGATATCTTGACATGTGGAAAAATCAATATCAATAACACATCATTAGTGCCACAGTGCAAAAACAATGAATTTTTTTTAAAAATAAAAATTATAATTCAAAATTTATGAAATAAAAAAAATTATATCGCAAATGAAGCATTTTTGTTTATGATTCAATGATCCATGCTTAAAATGTGTTCTTCAATAGTTAAAAAGGATCAATCCTTTATAAAAAAAATTTAATATTTTATTCATATATTCCTTAGAATCAAAGTTCGTCACTCAAATGGATGAATTATGATTCCTATAGTCATTTCCATCCTTTTTGGAAAACACGTTCTTTTTGTATTGCTACACGTTATTGATGCATTGCTTTCGCAAGAAAAGCTTTTTTTTTTCACCATGCTCCTTAGAAACAAAGCTTGTCCCTCAAATGAGACAGACATTGATTTCTTTTTGTTTTGCTACACGTTATTAATGCATTGCTTTTGCAAGAAAAGCTTTTTTTTTCACCATGCTCCTTAGAAACAAAGCTCGTCCCTCAAATGAGACAGACATTGATTCCTGTAATAGTCTGTATTCTTTTTATGATTGGGCTATAAAAACATATTTTGTGCATTGTGATACAAT
>JBBYHO010000015.1:25383035-25397611 GCA_038382025.1 Adansonia gregorii | reverse complement strand
AAAAACACATCCTCTTCATTAGGATACACGTGATTAGTGCTTTGGTTTTATAGCAAAAGGTTTTTTCTAAGCCATGTTCCTTAGAAACAAAGTTTGTCCCTTAAATAAGGTGAACATTGATCGTTGTAATAATTTCTATACATTCTGTGATTGGGCTACTAAAACACATTCTCCTCATTAGTATATATGATATTGATGTTTTGGTTTCACAATAAAGGATTTTCTTTTCACCATTTTTCTTATAATCAAATTTCGCCTTTTAAATGAGACAAACATCGATTCTCATAGTAATTTCCATCTTTTTTTTTGATTAGGCTAGAAAAACATGTTCTTTTCATATGGATACAAGTTATTGATGTAGCAGTTTCGCAAGAAAAGCTTTTCTTTTCACCTTGCTCCTTAGAAACAAAGTTCATCCCACTAATGTGATAAACATTTATCCTCATAATAATCTCCATTCTTTTTGTGGTTGGGAGACAAAATCATGTTTTCCACATTGGGATACATGATATTGATGCTTTAGTTTCAAAAGAAAAAGTTTTCATTCCACCATTTTCCTTAGAATCAAGGTTTGTCCCTCAAATGAGATGAACATCGATTCTCATAAAAGTCTCTATCCTTTTTGTGATTGGGCTGCAAAAACATGTTCTCTTCATTGGGATACATGTTATTGATGCATTGTTTTCCCAAGAAAAACTTTTCTTTCCACCATGCTCTATCGAAACAAAGTTCGTCCCTGAAGTGATACGAACATTAATTTTTGTAATAATCTTCATTCCTTCTATTTTTGGCTATAAAAATGTGTTCTTCTTATTGGGACACATGATACTGATGCTTTGTTTTCACAAGAAAAGCTTTTTTCCCACCATTTTCCTTTGAATCAATGTTTATCCCTTAAATGAGATAAACATCGGTTATCATAATAATCTCCATATTTTTTATGATTGGGCTAGAAAAACATGTTCTTTTCATTGGTTTCAGAAGAAAAAGTTATAAACATCGATTATCATAATAATCTCCATATTTTTTGTGATTGGGCTAGAAAAACATGTTCTTTTCATTGGTTTCAGAAGAAAAAGTTTTCTTTCCATCATTGTCCTTAGAATCAAAGTTTATCCTTTAAATGAGACCAACATCAATTATTATAAGAATATGCAAACTTTGTGTGACTAGGCTAGAAAAATATGTTCTCCTTATCAGGTTACAAATTATTGATGCTTTGGTTTCACAAGAAAAGCTTTTCCTTGCACCATGTTCCTTAGAAATAAAGTTCATCCCTCAAATAGGATAAACATTGATCCTTTAATTATCTCTATTCTTTTTTTTTTTCATTGGGCTACAAAATCATGTTTGGCTCATTGGGATACATAATATTGATGCTTTGGCTTTACAAAAAAAAGTTCTCTTTTCATTATTTTCCTTATAATCAAAGTTCATCCCTCAAAAGAGATGAACATAGATTCTCGTAATAATCTTCAGCCTTTTTATTATTGGGCTAGAAAAATACGTTCTCTTTATTGGGTTATGCATTATTTGATGATTTGATTTCACAAGAAAAGCTTTTCTTTCCACTATGTTCCTTAGAAACAAAGTTCATCCCTTAAATGAGATGAACATTGATTCTTGTAATAATCACCATTCTTTTTATGATTGCCTACAAAAACATGTTTTCTTCCTTAGGGTTATATAATACTGATACTTTTGTTTTAGAAGAAAAGCTTTTCTTTCCGCCTTTTACTTTAGAATCAAAGTTTATCCCTCAAATGAGATGAACAATGATTTTCATAATAGTCTCCATCCTTTTTGTGAACTGGGAAGTAAAACATGTTCTCTTCATTGGGATACACATTACTAATGCTTTGGTTTTGGAAAAAAAGCTTTTATTTGCATCGATTTCTTGGAAATAAAGTTCATCCCTCAAATGAGATGAATATTGATCCCTGTATAATCTCCTTTCTTTTTGTGATTGGGCCACAAAAATAAGTTCTCCACATTTAGATACATGATATTGATACTTTGGTTTCACAAGAAAAGCAATTTTTCCACCAATTTCCTTAAAATTAAAGTGTGTCCCTAAGATGAGATAAACATCTATTCTTATGATAATCTCCATGTTTTTGTGACTAGGCTAGAAAAACATGTTCTTTTCATTGGGATGTTCATTATTGATGCATTGGTTTCACAAGAAAAACTTTTCCTTCCATCTAGCTCCTTAGAAATAAAATTTGTCCCTTAAATGAGACGAACATTGATTCTTGTAATAATCTACACTTTTTGTGACAGGGCTACAAAAACATGTTCTCCTCGTTGGTATGCATGATATTGATTATTTGGTTACGTAAGAAATGCTTTTCCTTCCACCATTTTGCTTAGAATCAAAGTTCAACCCTTCAATGAGATGAACATTGATTTTCATAATTATCTCCATCCGTTTTATGATTGGGCTAGAAAAACATGTTCTCTTCATTAAGATATACATTATTGTTGCATTGGCTTCGCAAGAAATGCTTTCCTTTCCTCCATGCTCTCTATTCCTTAAGTAGGAAAAACATTAGTTCTTATAATAATCGCCATTCTTTCTATGATTGGGCCAAAAACACATGTTCTCCTCATTGGGATACATCATATTGATGCTTTGGTTCCACAACAAAAACTTTTCCTTGCATAATTTTCCTTAGAATCAAAGTTCACCCCTCAAATGAGACAAACATTAATTCTTAAAATAATATCCATCCTTTTTATGATTAGGCTATAAAAACGTATTCTCTTTTTTGGGATACAAGTTACTGATGCATTGACTTTGCAATAAAAGCTTTTCTTTTTACCCTGCTCTTAAAGAACAAAGTTCATCCTTCAAATTTGAAGGACACTAATTCTTGTAATAATCGCTATTTTTTTGTGATTAAGCTACGAAAACATGTTCTTCTGATTGGGATACATCATATTGATGCTTTGGTTTTATAAGAAAAGCTTTTTTTTTTCACCATTTTCCTTAGGATCAAAGTTTATCCCTCAAATGAGACACATATCGATTCTTATAACAATTTCTAACCTTTTTGTGATTAGGCTAGAAAACCATGTTTTCTTCCTTAAGATACACATCATCGAAGCATTGGTATGGCAAGAATAGCTTTTTTTTTTCTACCATGCTCCTTAGAAACAAAGTTCATCTTTCAATGAGATGAATATTGATTCTTGTAATAATCTCAATTCTTTCTACGATTGGGCTACAAAAACACATTTCTTTATTGGGATGCATGATATTGATGCTTTGATTTCACCAGAAAAGCTTTTTTTCCACAATTTTCCTTAGAAACAAAGATCATCCCTCAAATGGGATAACATTGATACTCGTAGTAATTTTTGTCTTTCTTATGATTAGGCTTGGTTCTTTTTATTGGGATACATGTTATTGATGCTTTGGTTTCACAGGTAAAGTTTTTCTTTACACCATGCTTCTTAGAAACAAAGTTCATTCCTTAAGTGGGACGAACATTGATTTTTGTAATAATCTCTAATTTTTCCATGATTGGGCTATAAAAACATGTTTTCCTCATTGGGATACATGATATTGATATTTTGGTTTCACAAGAAAAGCTTTTCTTTCCAACATTTTTCATAGACTCAAAGTTCATCACTCAAATGAAACAAACATCAATTTTGGTAATACTCTTCATCCTTTTTATGATTAGGCTAGAATGACACGTTCTTTTTTTAGAATAAAAGTTATTGATTCTTGTAATATTCTCAATTCTTTATCTGATTAAGGTATACAAAAATGTTTGCCTAATTAGGATACATGGTATTGATGCTTTGCTTTCACAACAATAGCTTTTCTTTGCACAAATTTCCTTAGAATCAAAGTTCATCCCTCCAATGAGATAAACATCGATCCTCGTAAAAATTTCTATCCTTTTTGAAACCGGTCTTGATTCCATTTATTAGGATACATATTATTGATGCATTGGTTTCATAAGTTTTTTTCCACTATGCTTTTTAGAAACGAAGTTCATTCCACAAATGAGAAAAACATCGATTCTTGTAATAATCTCTATTCCTTCTATGATTAGGCTATAAAAACATGTTCTTCTCTTTGGGATACATGCTATTGATGTTTTGGTTTCATAGGAAAAGCTTTTCTTTTCACTATTTTCCTTAGGCTCAAAGTTTATCCTTCAAATGGAAAAAACATTAATTCTTGTAATAATCTCCATCTTTTTCTGTGATTAGGCTAGAAAAACATGTTCTTTTCATTGTGATAAACGTTATCGATGTATTGGTTTTGCAAGAAAAGCATTTCTTTCCACCGTGCTCCCTAGAAACAAAGTTTATCCATCAAATGAGGCTAACATTGATTCTTATAATAATCTCCATTCTTTCTGTTATTGGGCTGCAAAAACATGTTTTCTTCAATGGAATACATAACATTGGTGCTTTGGCTTCACAAGAAAAGTTTTTCTTTCGACCATTTTCCTTAGAATCAAAGTTCATCCGTCAAATAAGATAAGTATTGGTTCTCATAATAGTCTACATCATTTTTGTGTTTAGGCTAGAAAAACATGTTCTCTTCTTTAAGATACATGTTATTGATGCATTGGTTTTGCAAGAAAAGCTTTTTTTTCCACTATGCTTATGAGAAACAAAGTTCATCCTTCAAATAAGACAAACATTGATTCTTGCAATAATCTCCATTCTTTCTATGATTGGGCTACAAAAACACGTTCTCCTCATTGGGATACATGATACTGATGCTTTGATTTTACGAGAAAAGCTTTCATCTAGCCATTTTCCTCTGAATCAAGGTTTATCCTTCAAATGAGATGAACATCGATTCTCATAATAATCTCCATCCTTTTTGTGATTGGACTCGTAAAACACATTCTATTCATTGGGATAGACATTGTTGATACATTGGTATCGTAAGAAAAGCTTTTTTTTTTCCCACCATGCTCCTTAGAAACAAAGTTCATCTTACAAGTGAGGTGAAGATTAATTCTTGGAATGCCTTTATTTTTTCTGTGATCGGGGTATAAAAACGTATTCACCTTACTAGGATAAATCGTATTAATTATTTGGTTTCATAAGGAAAGCTTTTCTTTCAACTATTTTTCTTATAAACAATGTTCATCACTCAAATGAGATGAGCATCGATTCTTGTAATAATCTCCATCCTTTTTGTCATTGGGTTAGAAAAACACATTTCATTGGGTTTTGTGTTATTGGTGCTTTGGTTTCACAGGAAAAGATTTTCTTTGCATCATGTTCTTTAGAAACAATGTTTAGGCCTTTAAATGAGACAACGTTGATCCTTGTAAAAATCTCCATTTTTTTTTGTGATTGGGCTACAAAAACAAGTTCTCCATATTATGATACATGATATTGATGCTTTGGTTTTATAAGAAAAGCTTTTCTTTCTATCATTTTTCATAAAATCAAATCATGTATCCTATTAGGGAGAACGTGTTTTTATGGCCCAATCATAGAAAGAACAGAGATTATTACAAGAATCAATATTTATCTCATTTAAGGGACAATCTTTGTTTCTAAAGAACATAGGGCAATGAAAAGCTCTTATTGTGAAACAAAAGCATTAATAATGTGCACCCAATAAATAGAATGTGTTTTCCTAGCCTTATTACAAAAAAGAATAGAGGTTATTATGAGAATCGATGCTCATATCAATTAAGGGATAAACTATGATTCTAAGAAAAATGGTGGGAATAAAAGCTTTTCTTGTGAAACCAAAGTATCAATATCATGTTTTCCATAAAAGAGAATGTGTTTTTGTAGTCCAATCATAGAAAGAATGGAGGTTATTGCAATAATCAATTTTCATCTCATTTAAGGGACAAACTTTGTTTATAAAGAATATGATGCAAAGAAAAAGGTTTCTTGCGAAACTAAAGCATCAATAACGTGTATCCCAAATAATAGAATTTTTTTTCTAACCTAATCACAAAATGGATGAGGTTATTACATGAATCATTGTTTGTCTCATTTAAAGGGTAAACTTTGATTATAAGGAAAATGGTGGAAAGAAAAGCTTTTCTTGTGAAACCAAAGCATCAATATGATGTATCTTCATTTCTTTTAGAATCAAAGTTCATCCCTCAAAAAAGACTAACATCAATTCTTGTAGAAATCTTAATTCTATTTGTAATTATGCTGTAAAATAATGTTCTCCCTATTGGTATACATTATATTGATGCATTGGTTGCACAAGAAATGCTTGTTTTTGCACAATTTCCCTTAGAATTAAAGTTCATCCCTCAAATGAGATGAACATTGATTCTTATCATAATCACCATACTTTTTGTGATTTGACTAAAAAACACATTTTCTTCATTAGGATGCATGTTACTAATGCTTTGGTTTCGCAAAACAAGCTTGTCCTTCCATCATGCTTTTTAGAAACAAAGTTCATGCCTTAAATGGGATAAACTCTGATTCTTGCAATAATAGCCATTCTTACCATGATTGGGCTATAAAAACACGTTCTCGTCATCGAAATACATCATACTAATGCTTTGATTTCACCAAAAAAGCTTTTATTTTCACCATTTTCCTTAAGATTAATATTTACCCCTCAAATGACACGAATATCGATTCTCCTAATAATCTCCATCCTTTTTATGATTGGGCTAGAACACGTTCTCTTCTTTATGATACATGTTATTGATGCAATGGTTTCACAAGGAAAGCATCTCATTCCACCTTGTTCTCTAGAAACAAATTTCATCCCTTAAATGAGATAAATGTTGATTCTAGTAATAATCTCTATTCTTTCTGTGATTGAACTATAAAAACAAGTTCTCCGCATTGGGATGCGTGATATTGATGCTTTTATTTCACAACAAAAGTTTTTCTTTCCACCATTTTCCTTAGAATCAAAGTTTATCCCTCAAATGACATGAACATCGATTCTTGTAATAATCTTTATCCTTTTTGTGATTGGGGTAGAACATGCTCTCTTATTTAGGATACATGTTATAGATGCATTGGTTTCGTAAGAAAAGTTTTCTTTCATGCTACTCTTTAGAAACAAAGTTTGCCCGTTAAAAGAAACAAACATTAATTTTTTTAATAATTTCCATTCTTCCTGTGATTAGGCTATAAAAACATATTCTCTTCATTAGGATACATGATATTAATGCTTTGGTTTTAGGAGAAAAGGCTTTTTCTTTCACCATTTTCTTTAGAATCAATGTTCATCCCTCAAATGAGATAAAAATCGATTCTCGTAAGAATCTCCATCTTTTTTTGTGATTAGGCTAGAAAAACATGTTCTCTTCTTTAGGATACATGTTATTGATGCTTTAGTTTCATAAGAAAGGCTTTCTTTTGCACTGTGTTCCTCATAAACAAATTTTGTGCCTTAAACGAGATGAATATTGATTTTTGCCATAATCTCTCTTCTTCTTGTGATTGGGCTATAAATACACGTTCTCCTCTTTGGGATACATCATACTGATGCTTTGGTTTCACAAGAAAAGCTTATTTTCTACTATTTTCTTTAGTATCAAAGTTGGATCATTAAATGAGATACACGTTGATTCTTATAATAATCTCCATCCTTTTTATGACTGGGCTAGAAAAACTCATTCTTTTCTTCGAGATAATGTTATTGAACATTAGTTTTGCAAAAAAAGCTTTCCTTTCCACCATGCTCCTTAGATACAAAGTTCGTCCCTTAAATAAGATAAACATTAATTCTTGTAAAAATCTCCAATCCTTCTATGACTAGGCTACAAAAACAAATTCTCCTCATTGTCATACATGATATTGATCTTTTGGTTTGATAAGAAAATCTTTTCTTCCCACCATGTTCCTTATAATCAAAGTTTGTCTTGCAAATAAGATGAACTTTAATTCTTATAATAATCTCCATCTTTTTGGTGATTAGGCAAGAAAAACATGTTTTCTTTATTGGGATACATGTTATTGATGCTTTCGTTTTGCAAAATAAGTTTTTCTTTCCACTATGCTCTGTAGAAACAAAGTTTATCCCTCATATAAGATGAACATTAATACCAATAATAATTTCCATTATTTCTGTGATTGGACTACAAAAACACATTTTTTTGTAATAGGATGCATGATATTGATACTTTTTTTTCACAATAATAGCTTTTCTGTCCACTATTTTCCTTAAAATTAAAGTGTATCCCTCAAATGAGTCAAATGTAAATTCATTTAACAATCTCCATCCTTTTTGTGATTAGGCTAAAAAAAACACATTCTTTTCATGGTGATACACATTATTGATGCCTTAGCTTTATAAGAAAAGTTTCTCTTTGCTTTACATTCCTTAGAAACAAAGTTTGTGCCTTAAATGAGATAAATATTGATTCTCGTTGTAATATCCTCTTTTTTTGTGATTGGGCTACAAAAATATGTTCTCCTCATTGGGTTACATCATACTGATGCTTTAGTTTCACAAAGAAGTTTTGTTTCCTTTATTTTCCTTAAAAACAAAGTTAGACCCTTAAATGAGACAAACAATGATCCTCGTAATAATCTTTATTTTTTTTTTGATTGGGCTAGAAAAAAAAGTTCTCTTCATTAAGATACACGTCATTGATGCATTGGTTTCATAAGAAAAGCTTTTTTTTTCCACCATGCTCCTTAGAAGCAAAGTTTGTCCCTTAAATGGGATGAACATTGATTCCTATAATGATCTCCATTCTTCTATGATTAGGCTAAAAAGAAACATTATCCTTAGTGGGATACACAATATTGATGCTTTGGTTACACAAGAAATGCTTTTCTTTCCACCATTTTTCTTAGAATTAAAGTTCATCTCTCTAATGAGACAAACATCTATTCTTGTAATAATCTCCATCATTTTATGAGATGGGGCTACAAAAAAACATGTTCTATTCATTGGGATACACGTAATTGATACCCTGGTTTTGCAAGAAAAGCTTTTCTTTACACTATTTTCCTTAGAAGCAAAATTTGTCCTTCATATCAAATGAATATTGATTCTATAATAGTCTCCATTCCATCTGTGATTGGGCTATAAAAACACATTCTCCAAAATGAGATATTGATGCTTTGGTTTCACAAGAAAAGCTTTTCTTTCCATTAGTTTCCTTAGAATCAAGGTTTGCCCCTAAAATGAGACAAACATTGATTCTCATAATAATCTCCATTTTTTTGACTGGGCTAGAAAAATACATTCCTTTCATTAGGATATGCCATAATTATGCTTTGGCTTCATAAAAGAAGCTTTTCCTCCCACCATGCTTTTTAGAAACAAAGTTCATCCCTTAAATAAGATGAACATTGATTCTTGTAATAATCTCTAGTCTCTCTGTGATTGGGCCACGAAAACACGTTTTTCTCATTAGGATACACCATATTGATGCATTGATTTCATAAGACAAGATTTTCTTTCCACCATTTTCTTTAGAATCAAAGTTTGACCCTTAAATAAGACGAACATTAATTCTCATAATAATCTCCACCTTTTTTGTGATTGGGCTAGAAAGGCACATTCTCTTTGTTTGGATATGTGTTATTTATATCTTGGTTTTCAAGAAAAGATTTTCTTGTACCATGTTCAATAGAAACAAAGTTTGTCCCTTATATGAGATTAACCTTGATTCTTATAATAATCTCCATTCTATTTTTTTATTAGGCTATAAAAATAAATTCTCAACAATGAGATACATGATAGTAATATTGTAGTTTTAAGGGAAAAGTTTTCTTTTCTCCATTTTCCTTGGATCAACATTTGTCCCTCAAATGAGACAAGTGTTAATTCTTAAGATAATCTCCATCCTTTTGTGATTAGGCTAGAGAACCACATTTTCTTCATTGGGATACACCATAGTGATGCTTGTATTTCATAAGAAAAGATTTTCTTTCCACCATGCTCTTTAAAAATAAAGCTCATCCCTCAAATAAGATGAACA
The DNA here is from genome assembly GCA_038382025.1 of Adansonia gregorii. Taxonomy (NCBI): domain Eukaryota; kingdom Viridiplantae; phylum Streptophyta; class Magnoliopsida; order Malvales; family Malvaceae; genus Adansonia; species Adansonia gregorii. The sequence goes on along the minus strand of JBBYHO010000015.1, from coordinate 25,387,691 downwards.
TTGATTTTTGTAATAATCTCTATTCTTTTTGTGATTGGGCCACAAAACATGCTTTTTACTGAGATATGTCATATTAATGCATTGATTTCACAAGGAAAGCTTTTTTTTCCACCATCTTCCTTAGAATCAAAATTCAACCTTTAAAAAAGATGAACATCTATTCTCATAATCATCTCTATCCTTTTTGTGATTGGGCTCAAGAAACACATTCGCTTCATTAGGACACATGTGATTGATGTATTGGTTTCATAGGAAAAGCTTTTGTTTCCACCGCACTCTTTAGAAACAAAGTTCATATGTCAAATAGGATAAACATTGATTTTTGTAGTAATCTTCATTTCTTCTATGATTAGGCTACAAAAACATGTTCTCCTCATTGGGATACATGATATAGATGCTTTGGTTTCATAGGAAATGCTTTTCTTTCTACCATTTTCCTTAGAATCAAAGTTCATCCCTCAATTAAGACGAACATCAATTCTTGTAATAATCTCTATCCTTCTTGAGATTGGGCTAGAAAAACACATTCTATTTATTAGGATACATAATATTGGTGCCTTGGTTTCACAAGGAAAGCTTTTCTTTGCACCATGTTCCTTGGAAACAAAGTTTGTCCTCATATGAGATGAATATTGATTTGTGTAATAATCTTTATTCTATCTATGGTTGGGCTAACACATTTTCATATTGATGCTTTGGTTTCACAAGAAAAGCTTTTCTTTTCACCATTTTCCTTATAATCAAAGTTTGTTTCTTAAATGAGAACAACATTGATTCTCATAATAATCTCTAACCTTTTTGTAATTGGGCTAGAAAAACACATTCTCTTTATTGGGATACACCATATTGATGGTTTGGTTTCACAAGAAAAGCTTTTTTTCACCATGCTCCTTAAAAAAATTTTTGTCCCTCAAATAACATAAACATTCATTCTTGTAATAATCTCTATTTTTTCTATGATTGGGCTAGAAAACACGTTTTCCTTATTGGAAGGTTTCACAAGAAAAGCTTTTCTTTTCATCATTTTCCTTAAAATCAAGGTTTGACCCTTAAATAAGATAAAAGTAGATTCTTGTAATAATCTCTATTTTGTGATTGGGCTAGAAAAACATGTTTTCTTTATTGGGATGCACGTGATTGATGCATTGGTTTTGTAAGAAAAGCTTTTCTTTCCACCATCCTCCTAAAAAACAAAGTTCATCACTCAAATAGGACAAACATTGATTTTTGTGGTAATCTCCATTCTTCGATTATGCCATAAAGACATGTTCTCTTTATTGGGATATTGATCCTTTAGTTTCACATGAAATGCTTTTCTTTCCACCATTTTCTTTTGAATCAATATTCATTCCTTAAATAAGACGAACATCATTTCTCATAATAATCTCTGTCATTCTTAAGATTTGGCTAGAAAACATAATCTATTCATTGGGATACGCGTTATTGATACCTTGGTTTCACAAGAAAAGCTTTTATTTGCACCATGTTCTTTAAAAACAAAGTTTGTCCCTCATATAAGATGAACATTGATTCTCATGATAATCCCCATTCTATCTGTGATTGGGCTATAAAAACACATTCTCCACAATCTGATACATCATATTAATACTTTGGTTTAACAAGAAAAGTTTTCTTTTCCACCATTTTCCTTAGAATTAAAGTTTGTCTTTTAAATGAGATAAATGTCGATTCTTATAATAATCTCCATCTTTTTTGTGATTAGGCTAGAGAAACATGTTCTCTTCATTAAGGTACACCATATTAATGTTTTTGTTTCACAACAGAAGCTTTTCTTTTTAGCTATGCTCTTTAGAAATAAAGTTCATCCCCTAAATGAGATGAACATTGATTCTTGTAGTAATCTCCTTTCTTTCTATGTTTAGGCCATGTTCTTTTCACTGGGAAACATCACATTAATGCTTTGATTTCATAAGAAAAGCTTTTTTTCCATCATTTTCCTTAAAATCAAAGTTCAATCCTTAAATGAGATAAACATTGATTCTCGTAATAATCTCCATCATTTTCATGGTTAGGTTAGAAAAAACATGTTCACTTCATAGGGATACAAATGATTGATGCATTGGTTTCATAAGAAAAGGTTTTTTTTTCCACCGTGCTTTATAGAAATAACGTTCATCCCATAAATGGGATGAACAATGATTCTTGTAGTAATCCTTATTCTTTCTGCAATTGGACTGTAAAAACATCTTTTCCTTAGCAGGATACATAATATTGATTCTTAAGTTTCACAAGAAATGCTTCTCTTTTCATCATTTTCTTTAGAATCATAGTTCAACCCTCAAAGAAAAAAACAATAATTGTTGTAGTAATCTCTATCTTTCTTGAGATTGAGCTAGAAAAATAAGTTTTATTCATTTGGATACATGTTATTGATGGCTTGGTTTGCAAGAAAAGCTTTTCTTTACGCCATGTTCCTTAGAAACATAGTTTACCCCTTATATGAGACGAACATTGATTCTTGTAATAATCTCCATTCTATCTATGATTGGGCAATAAAAACACATTTTCCACAATGGGATACATGATTAATGCTTTGGTTTCATGACAACAGTTTTTTTCCATCATTTTCCTTAGAATCAAAGTTTATCCTTTAAATCAGACAAATGTTGATTCTCATAATAATCTCTATCCTTTTGTGATTGGGCTAAAGAAACACATTTTCTTCATTGGGATAACCATATTGATGCTTTGGTTTCACACGAAAAGCTTTTCTTTCCATCATGCTTTTTAGAAACAAAGTTTGCCTTAATGAGATGAACATTGATTCTCGTAATAATCTTTATTTTTTTGTGATTGGACCAGAAAAACACATTCTACATATTGGGATACATCATATTGATAGGTTGGTTTCAAAAGAAAAGCTTTTTTTTTCACCATTTTCCTTAGAATTAAAGTTTGACCCTTAAATAAGATAAACATCAATTCTCGTGATAATCCTAATATGCCACATCAGGGTTAGCCTAAGGTAGTAAGCCCAAAGGATGAGGAGTTTTGAGCATACAGGTTCAAACACATGATCAAGGGCTAAAAGAGTCAACCTGGTGTATTATTTGCTCGGTAAAGAAGATCCTTGAAGATTCTAAAAGTCTTCTTGGGCAAGAAAGTAAGTAGCATGCAATTTAGGAAAATTTTTAGTGTGAAGATTATTATTTAATTCCTAAGACTTTATGCCTTTTGGAAGGTTTAATTCTTTAGCTTGCAAGGAAATTAATTCCATTGACTACTTTACATTCTTTGTTAGCAAGCAATACCATAAGTAATTACTTAGGATTCAATTTCCTTTCTTATAAAGGCCTTTGGCCAAATCCTCTACTATATATAGCAAATCTTATGCTTGTTTATGGGACATTCAGAGTTGATCAATAAAGAAGTTGATTATTTTCAGTTCTTTTCTCTTATCCAAGTCTTCTTGTGGTGAGTTTGTGAGACTTATCTTTTACGTTTCTCATCACTAAAAGTGGCGTCTAACCCTTGTATTGATTCTAGTAAAGATTCTTTTCAATCAATCAAGGTTTATTCCTTCTATCCTTTTAATTTTCAGATTTTAGATTCTATTTTCCTCTATTTTTATTTTGAACTATTAAAGACCTATTTTAATTAAATTTTATTCTTATACGGCTCATCATATCCATCCTTTTTATGATCGAGCTAGAAAAACACATTTTTTTCATTGGGATACACATGATGATGCACCAATCTTGTAAAAAAAGCTTTTCTTTCCACCATGCTCCTTAGAAACAAAGCTCGTCCCTTAAATAGGACAAACACTAATTCTTGTATTAGTCTCCATTCTTTCTATAATTAGGTTATAAATACACGTTCTCTTCATTAGGATACATAATATTGATGCTTCGATTTCATAGGAAATGCTTTTTTTCCACCATTTCCCTTAGAATCAATTCACCCCTCAAATGAGACAAACATTAATTCTCATAAAAATCTTTATCCTTCTTAAGATTGGCTAGAAAAGCATGTTCTATTCATTGGATACACGTTATTGATGCCTTGGTTTTGCAAGAAAAGCTTTCCCTTTCGCTATATTCCTTTGAAACAAAGTTTGTCTCTTATAGGCGATGAATGTTGATTCTTGTAATAATCTTTGCTCTTTCTGTGATTGGGCAAAAAAAACATGTTCTCCTTATTGGGACACATCATATTGATGCTTTGAATTCATAAGAAAGGTTTTTCTTCCTACCATTTTACTTAGAATAAAAATTGATCCCTTAAATGACAAAAACATTGATTCTCATAATAATCTCCATCCTTTTTGTGATTAGGCTAGAAAAACACATTCTCTACTTAAAGATACATGCTATTGATGCCTTGGCTTCACAAGAAAAGCTTTTCCTTACACCATGTTCCTTAGAAACATAGTTTGTCCCTCATGTGAGATGAATGTTGATTCTTGTAATAATCTCCATTCTATCTGTGACTGGGCTATAAAAACACACTTTCCATAATGTGATACTGATGGAGATCAACTTGCACAAACACATATTTCCAACCATTCTTATGATCCTTTGCAAGGAATTAGAGGTCCAATGCTTAGGGCAAAGATTAAATGCATGGAGCAAGCTTTGCAAGGACTAATCATGGAAATGCAAGCAAAGGAGGCTGTTCAAAATGAATCAGATG
>JBBYHO010000015.1:25355781-25382935 GCA_038382025.1 Adansonia gregorii | reverse complement strand
TACGAAAATTTTAATTTACCAAAATTTTGAGAAATCAATTCACCCCCTCTTGATTTCATTCACCACCTAAAGGTCTAACAGAAAGGCTAGTTGAACTTTTGACTTGTAATCGAGCTCACCATACTCGAAATCCCACAACTCTGGGTCTTGGACAAAGGGGATGAATTGATGGCACTAAAATTATCAAAGGACTAAAAGTGGTGCGTAACTCATGCTTCTCTATAATCCCATGAGCGACACATAACTATAATCTCTGCATCGATATATGATTGTCTATGGGGAAAACCAAAAGGCCTTCCATATTACCTCTTCTTCTTTAAAGCTTCAGAATTTCTAGACCCATTGCTCTTCAAATTTGTTTTGAGGCTATTTCTTCTTAAGTAATTTAGAGATAGGGCTAAAGGTGGGTAAGAAATTATACCATCCTACTTTCTTTTGGACAAAACTGACTGGCGACCCAAATGTGAATGAGTGGTGCACATCTAATAAAACGGCCTATGCCCATTTTCTTGCAAAAGTTAAGAGCTTGAATAGTTTTAACAATGATGGCTGGTGTCGAATTAATGTTGCAACACAAACAAGAAAAGACATATGCTATCATAGTTTCAACATAGCCTAATGTCATTGGGAATATGACTGACCTTATATCGCCAAAGCGTAGATTCTTTGGATTTGCTGAATATTAATGGTACTCGCCATTGCTTCTTTTAAACTAGCACATGAGATGCATTCATTATTCCCCTTTACTTTGATATGACTCTCGATCTAAGACTTTATTTCCCTGAAGATTTGAGCTAATCTTTTCTTGAAAGTTAGAGGGTTCAAAGCCTTGCAGTATATTCTATCGAACTTTGCTCCCTCAATGTTGAGTAATGTAGTGCATACATCAACTGTGGGGACCAAATCTTTATGATTGAAGCTGGAATACTGATATGCTGGATTCCAAAACTGAGATACTGCTCGTAACAAGTTGATATCCAAATGGACTTGGAGTAAAAGAGCAATATCTTCATATCTCTTAGTGAATAATTCCCTTTCGGTATTGCCTCAATAGTCCATATAGTCCTTAAATTTTGCCAATCATTTTAACAGTACCTAACTCGATCCTTTCATGCACTATTGAGACATACCCCAAATTAAAGACATCCTTATCTTTACGATGTCGATGTTTTTACCATGCTCAGACTTCCTCAAAAGGCTTCAGCTCTGAAATGGACTATTGCTCCATAACAGGCACCCCTTGATGAACGCTAAACCATTAACCAATTGTTCCATAGTAATGGTGATTATGATGAAATGATGCACACATAAAAAAGAAAAGCAAAAAGTCAATGAGTTAGTAACTAATAAGAAATAATAGGCAAAAGATAAGGAAATGAAACAATAGCAATCGAAGTGTACTACCAAATTTACCTTGAGAATTAGTGGTACGATGCTTAGGGGTAGGCATAATTGATCATGAATGTTAAGGTATTAAACGGACAGCATAATGACATATCCACATTAAAATTGCCTCTTCATGAAGTAACATGATACCTTATAAAGACTAAGATTGATCATTTAATCAATGATGTTTGTTAATCACCATATATTCTAAGCCATTGTTCGGCTTGCATGATAGATTATTTTGGTCAAATATCACTATTTGAAGATGGCATTACAAGTAATGACATTAACTTGTCCTTACCCACTTGCTAAAGAGGATTTGCCATCAAATGTAACGGCATATCCTAAAGGAATGATTATGAAAATAAAAATTACAAACACAGGTAACAATGTTCACCCATCATCGCCCACATAACCATGGTATATAGGAGTAAAGGTGAGAAATGTTTCCCCAAGTGGTCTCACTCTTTGGGTTATTCTAGTAGCATCCGGTATGGTTTAACATGGTTTAGCTCGTAGGGTTCACTATATGGGTTTAAGTTGATGCCTATTTTGGTATCTGAATTGCTTTGTGTTTGATAAGGATAGTCGAGGCACCTCGATCCTAAGCCCATCATGGGTTTGGCTCTCTATGTAAATATGGAAGGGTACCCATGAGAGACATAGGTAATTTACACCCGAAAGGTCTTACCATGCCTATGCAGAGGGTTACTCATGAAGGCGAATGGCTCACTTCCTCTTAATAATTAGGATACTACCCACACCATGGTGTTTGGTGGGAATCTAGTGCAAATCAAGTGTATGGTGTGTGTCAGGGAAGCAATCAGACCTATTGTTTTATTCCCATATTACCATACTTATTCAAGTTGCTATTTATTTGAGAACAAACAGTCCCTAACAATCACAAGACAAAACATAAAAGATAGAGATTAGTAGATAAAAGACAAGGGAATTATTTTTAAATAATTATAGAGTCTGAAAAACCAAGAATTAATGAAAAATAGCTAGTCATAGGCCAAACTCTCTTGGTCCCTAGCAAAGTCGCCAAGCTGTCACCATGTGCCCGTCTTTAAACTTCAAATGATCAGAAGGGCTTAGCGCACTCGACTTAAAAATAAATGATGGTTAGCCATGGTCGAGCCTTTAAGTTATCCCATGATCATGATTTGAATTAGGCATAGTGATATAAAAAAGAGAAAAACCGTCGAGCGAATGGCTCATCCAACAAGTCTCAGATGGCTACCACGAAATGGCCAAAAACTGAGAGTCACCACCAATCATTTTGGGCTAGGCAGGATCAGATGCTTATTGAAAATGATATTATAAGTTATAAAACTTGAAACATTGATTTCAAGGTCTACGAGGTCCAAAGATTCGTTGGTTGGGTTTAAAAGTTGGTTACACATGGAGAGGGATTGACACCCCTATGATGCATGAAATCAGCACCTACTAACTATATCTCACTTTGGTTTTAACTTAATCAGTTCTATTTGGTCATTATTTAAATATAATTCCCTTTAATGTATGAAGTTTTGCAAATTATAGATCCGTTTTTTTAAAGAAAACTAGATCACATATACAACTCAGAGGTTTAAGGAACATAGGGAACTTTTATGAAAATAATGTCCAGATCGAGTTTTAAAAATTTGGATATTCCGTATTAGGCACTGGAGAGATACCAACACAAAACATCGCCTTGTAAACTTAATTGGAAAACAAATTTAAATTTGAGGGCATGTAATTACTATGAAAAGAAAACATGTTAGTAAGGCAATAAAGATATAATAATAGCATAAACAAACAATCACAAACAAAAGAGCATGAAAATGAGAGACGATCGAAATGTGTCTCATAATTATGATCGATCGTTGAAAAATAATCAGGATGACAATTTAGAGAGGAGTTTGGATTCGATGGTAATTTACGAAAAAAGATTTTAATCAAAACAATCTGAGGCATCCAAAAGGGAGAAGATTTTTGGATTTTTTTTTAAAAGCAGGATTGAAGTATCCCCTCGGAGAGGTAGGGTTAGAGTATCCCCAAAGATAAAGTTAGAAAAATATTTAGGAATAAAGAGAAAATTTAAATTTTTAATGAAAAATGAGGTTAGAGTATCCCCTTGAATAGTGGGTTAGACTATAACTAAAGATAAAAATTTTTGGTGGTTTTAGATAAGGATTAAGAATCTTGAAGGTGGATCCAAAAAAAAAAGGTTAAGTTTTAAGTTGAAAATGGGATTGGAGTATCCCCTCGGAGCAATAGAGTTAAAGTATCGCTACTAGTGATAGTTTTAATATAGAGGAAAATGATATCTAGTATGAAATCATTTTTTTTGTATTTTTAACCTTGATTCGAGTCTGAAGGGCTTATGTTTTGGGAAAACCAATCGGGTGCATTTCAAGACATTTAAATGTTTCAACAAAATGAGATTCAAAAATCAAGTTAAAAATAGGGGACAACATCATGTCACCTTCTTTCCTATTTTGGGTTTGTTCGAAGGCTTTAGGTGTTGAATAAGGTACCATTGGAAAAACGATAAGGTTCAATGTAACCAAAAATCTTAGAAAATCTCTTTTTAAGCGGAATTAATTTTTAAAGTTAAGCTTGTCTTAACATCAGTAGCATATGCAGGGGAAAGGACATATCAAACTTTGAAAAATCGTTTCGGGCTCATCCAAGATTGCTAAGTTGTGAACAATACCTTTTCGAAAAAGGAATTTCATAAATATTTTATCAAAAATATTTAAAGATTTTAGAAAAATCCTTTGATGGTTTAAAATGGCCCAAATGGAATATTGCATATTGGTTCCAAAGGTCCCAGACAACAAAGCTTCAAAAAATTATAACTCCCTCATCCAAAATAGTTCGAGGATGAACAAGACATCTTCGAAAAGGTACATCGATGTCCTTTAAATGAAAAATATCAAAAATATCAAGGAAAATATTTTATGATTCGAAAATGATTTTCCAAACTTAGAATACAATGTTGCTTGAGCAAAATAAGGGGCTATTCAATATTTTTAGTTTTTTTAAAAGATAGGCTCAAGTCTAAGATGTCTAAATGTCCATGACAAAATGTAAAATGGGTGTCACAAGTTCATTCCACAATCTCAGAGTAGTTTGGGATGGTGAAACAACTCGTTGGCTGTGTCACTAAGGAGGATACTGGACTTAAGATCAAGGCTTAATACTTTAACAACTAAAAGAGGATAATTTTTTGAAAAATAGCATTTTTGAATTTTTTTACCATGAATCTAGAATTGAAATGTTTAGTTTGTCCTCAATATTGGGAAACTAATTTTATGAAATCATAAAATCCATGCTATTTTTCTTTTATTGGTGGTAGCATGAACTTAACTCGGGGATTTTTCTAAAAATCAATTTTTCGGGAAATAAGCAAGCATTTTTTGCAAAGAACAACATACAAAACACAGAAAAATGAACATGGACTAAACATGTAAACACACAAAGATGATATTTTGATGTGGAAATAGGTGACAAAAATGCAAGAGGATGACAAATAATGTGTATTGAAATGATATGAACATCTTTAAACATAGGCATGTATGCTGGAGTTGTCAAGACAACATTTTTATGTCATGATACTCCTAAAAATACAACAGAGTACATGAACATACATAAGACATATTAAGGTGAACATTCAAATATGAGATAAATTTATGAATATAAAAAAAACATGGCAAGAAATGCATGAACTGAGGCTGTGATAATGATGAATATGAAAATGAAGCATGACATATTTGCATATCGAAATAGCATCAAGGTATCAATAGGGTCCTTAAGATCGTAAGACTACCACAGCCAAGCCAACAATAATGCATGAGAGTCCTAGGATAGTCATGGTAGCATAAAGGGTTCACTAAAATGGTATAAATGATAAAATAAAGAATGTACGGGAAAATGTAGAAAATATACCAAAAAAGCTTAAACTTCTTCTTCCTTCTTAAAGCAGTGACTTTAAGCTTAATTTTTCCCTCTTTTTGTTATTATTTAGTAAGAAAAGAATGAAAGGAAAAAGCTTTTTGGTAAAATGGTGGTTGGTGGGGTGTTTTGAGCATGAAAGGTTGAGTTTTTAGAGGTTTTCTGGCGGTGGTTTAGGGGAATTTTTGGGGCTAGAGATTATTGGAAAGTGTTTTTTTTTGGAGTTTTTAGAGAGATTTGTTTTTTGAGGTAGCTGGAAGTCTTATTTTATTCAATGCTCAGCCAATGCTTTTACGAGACAAAGCAAAGGCATTTTTTGTCTTTCTTTTTTGCACCAGTGGACATCTCCAGCTACTATGTTTAGTTGATTTTCTTCTTATTGGTTCCGCCATGCTGAACATGGAGGTAGAAAGGCTGTGACAGCCTGCAGCTAGAGATATACCTGCCATCCTTTCTTACAACCATGTATTTTATGAAAATGACCTTTGTCATTATTTATTTGGGCTCTGAAAATTGGTTTCAATTCAATCATAGGCCTGAAGTCGAGGTTTGCAATTATTTATGATAGTTTCTTGGTGTAAAAACTCATTTAGATGGAGTTTTCAAAGGCTAAAAAAGTGGCTTGAACTGGGCAAAAATGCTGTGGTGTATTGACATAAAATATGTTGTATCAATACAAGGTACTTTTACCTATGAGTACAATACAATGAGTTGTGTATCGATACTAAGAGCAAAAAAATGTCTCCAGTCCCGAGACTTAAAGGACTATATTGATACTCCATGGATTTGTATCGATACTCATGCTTGTGTGTTGACATTTTGCCAAAAATAATAACTTTAATTACTACCAAGGTCTGTATCGATATAAACATGCTAGGTTTCGATACCCCACCTTAGGTATTGATACCAAACCCTCTTATATCAATACTACATGTGAAAATTCAAGTGTTTGGTGATGTAAAGGCCTTATATCAATACTCGTGCACCAATATATCTTGCACGTACCTATTGCTTCTCGACTTACCTCAACTTGGTCATAAACAGTGGGAAATTGATCCATATACTCATCTAAATGACTCCGATGACACCATGAAAAATGGCCTATGATGCCTCATTTTACATTTTTCTTTAATATTACCCATAGGCATTTCAGACCTTCCCAAACAAAAAAAATCACCTAGCACTGTGTCTTCTAATAGTGCCTGGCAACCCAGCACCCATTTGTCACCCCCTAGTTTTTATTTCTCATTTTCTAATTCTATCATATTTCAATTAAAGTTCTAGGATGCCAAAAGTTAGCCGAGACAAAATAAGGTGTCTACATGTATTTGTCCAAAGTATTTTCAAAATTAATTCAAGGAAAAATACCAGGTTTCAAAATAATTAATATAGCTAATGAAACTTAAGTTTTTATTGTATCAAAATCGAGATTAATTCAAAGCTAATATAGCTAAACAATTTATGTATAATACTATTGATACTAACACTTATATTGTCATAGTATTCTATATATTATAAAAGAGATCTACTTACACTAGTATAAAGCTAAATTAATTAGTTTTATGTACAAACATAATTCTTATAAGATTTATGTTTGTTTAATACAATTGTCATATTTTATATTCTATTCATGTAGATCATATATATCAAGTTTGAGTAAATTAAAAATATTTAACTTTTTGTTTGATGTAAAAACTTATAACTATTAAATATATATTGGAAAAACAAAATTTTCGATCGATTCGCTAGAGATATCATATCGATTCCAAACTTCACATGCACGATAAGTAGAATTATATTGTTAAATCCAATTGTCGGTTTGTTAAAATATTAATTTTATAAAAAGTTCTACAAGTGCGTAAAACTAATTTAGCTTTACATTAATATAAGTGGATCTTTCTACATATTATAATATTATTATATATCAAATAATGTTATAAAATATTTAATTATTATTTATATAATAACATTATAAAATATTTATATAAATATTATGTATTATAATTATACATATTATATAACTATTGACATTATAATTTATAATATGTTATTAAATTATAATACCCAAATATTTAGTAATCATATATATATATAATCTATATCATTACAACTATATTAGTATTTGTTGCCACGAATGTCATAGGAAAATACTCATTTCGTTATTTTATTTATTTTAAAAATATAATGTTATATATTTATAAATAATTAAAATTAATAAATGTATTAATATGCAAAGTTTTTATAATGTTCAAATTTATAAATTTGTTCTTTTAATATAAAATTAAAATTTACGAAAAATGTCAATATCAATATGAACATTAAAGTTTATTTTGTTAATCAAATAAATTCATTTACATTTTAAAAATGAAAATTTTAAACACTAAAAATAAACTAATTTAATATAAAATTTAATTTTTATATTTATTATCAAATAAATATATTTAATGAAAGACTTTTGTTGAAATTAAAATTTTTAATTATAAATTGCATAAATCTTAATAATAAAAAATACTTATAATGGTAATTTAAAAGTATAATGAGTACTTATGACTATTTATGTCAATTTAAAAGATTATTTGCATTCATACTTTTGCATATTATACATATGATATATAATGAATACATATATTATATCATACATAATACTTCCATAATTATGTTATAGTATTTGAAGAATAGGTTTAAAAAGGAGAAAATCACTCTTTCATATATTTATCATTGGGGATACAATAGGGTATATAAAGAAGTCACTAGTTGACTTAGAAAAAGAAACTACGAAATTAAATTAAAAAGCAAATTAAAATCTACTACCTATGAAAACTAAATATTTACAATTATCCCTACTATATACTGGCTGGCTTATTGTCTAATTACAACATAATAACAACATATTTGCAATCAATTATAACCCAATTCGAGCATATTTCCAACATACTCTTTCAAGCCGATGCAAAGATATTTCGTATTCTAAGCTCGCTAACTGATTTTTAGAATATGGCACTAGGCAGTCCTTTTATAAGTATATAAGCTAGTTGACCATTTAGGGAAACATATGGTACACAAATTTCCCTTGATTTAAGTTTCTATTTTATGAAATGTTAATCAGTTTCAACATGCTTGGTCCTGTCATATTGAATGAGATTGTAAGCAACACTGATTGCAACCTTATTATCGCAATAGAGCTACATAGGTCTTTTTATTCTGACATTTAATTCAGATAAAATTATTTTAAGTCATAATAGTTCGCATATCTCGTGAGCGATTGAAACTCTGCCTTTGCATTAGAACGTGCCACATATGATTGTTCTTTGCTTCTCCAAGTGACAAGATTCACTTCTAAAAAGGTATAATGCCCAATTATTAATCTTCAGTTTATCTTGGAACCTGCCTACTCCACATCTGTATAGGCTTCTAGTTTAAGATATTCTCCTTTTTTTAAACAAAAGGCCTTTACCTAGAGATCCCTTCAAGCATCTTAGTATTCTAAAAGCAACTTCAAGATGAGATAGAATTATGCATGAATTTACTCACAACACTAACAACATAGGCAAAGTTTAGCCTTGTGTGGGTTAGGCAAATAAGCTTTTCTACCATTCTTTGATATTGTCCTTATTTATCAATTCTTCCCTTTTAATTAATTCCTCTAGTTGATGATGACCTCTATGGGCTATTAATAGGCTTGCAACCAATCATTCCAACTTCTTAGAGTAAATCTTAAGTATATTTTTGTTGAGAAATTAAGATTCCATGTAATGACTTAGCTACCTTAATTCCTAAGAAATATCTTAAGTTTCCTAAGTCTTTGGTTTCAAATTCTTTGGCAAGCTTAGCTTTTAAAGAGGTTATTTCTTCATGATCATCACTAGTTATAATGATATTATCTGTATACACAACCAAAGGTTTAACCCGCTTTTTCAAAGAATTTTTTATAAATATATTGTGATCACCTTTACTTTGAACATAGCCTTAATTCTTCATAGCCTTAGTAAATCTTTCAAACCATGCTTGTGGTAACTGCTTTAAATTGTAAATAGCCCTTTTTAACTTGCACACTTTATTCCCTCTCAAATTTTCTTGATATCTTGGTGGAATATCCATATAAACTTCCTCTTCTAAGTCTCCATAAAGAAATGCATTCTTTATATCTAATTAATGTAGTACCTGTTAGCTTTAAAGGAGAGATTGAACTAAATTTGAAGCAAATTGAATTTTAAAGATAAGATAAGGAAGAGAAAAACCAACAATGGATGTACAGAGGTTTAGTCCTTTAACTCAGCACCTATGTCCTCTCTTCTTAGTACTTTCTTACCAAGGTGATTTCCACAATTCACTAAGAAAATTGTCACCTTTAAGTTTAAGGTATAACCTTACACAACTATCTTTTAAGGCTTAGATAGAACCTTTCAATTACTTTAAGAATTATACCCTAAATTCTTAACTATTTTCACTCACTGTCACTCAACCCTTTTTGTGAAATGAAAGAAGTGTTTTGCAAATGAATTGAACCACTAGTAGGAAGATGTTTGCTAGAGTTTAAGTACAAAATGAATGAGATATAAATAAACTTGAAGAGTATGAATTCATACAAGTGGAAAATAATGAATTTGATGATTTTGAGCTTTTGTTATTTTATGATTCAATCAAATCTGTATCTCTGCCTCTTTAGCTATTTGAAACCTCCATTTATAGCTATAAATTAATTCATAGATGTTAGGCATTTACTGTGTTGGTTAGAGAGCTGTTGTAGCCTTCATAAATGCCTATTTTCGTTCAATCTCGTGCTATAGTATCGATACAATACCAATAGTATCGACACACAATTCAAAAAGGTAATCGTTACAACTTGTTGTATCGATACTAGGGCATAAGTATCGATACAGATACCTTTGTATTAATACATATGAGGTTTCAACCAAACTTAGGCTACTGCCAAACCTTGTATCGATACTCATGGAGTGATTATCGATACTAAGTAGCCTGTATAGATACATACACACTTGTATAGATACATTTGAGGGTTTCATACAATCCTTGACTACTGCCAAGCCCTGTATCGATACTCATGAAGCAAGTATCGATGCTTAGCAAGCTATATCGATACATTTAAGGGGTTTTATGCATAATATCGATACACATGTTCTTTGTATCGATACATTTGAGGGGTTTTATGCATAGTATCGATACACATGTTCTTTGTATCAACACTGACCTTTAAAACTGTTTGTGAAACGATTTTTATTAACTTAAACACATCTTAATAATTTTTGACAAATTACAAACTTAGTATTTTTAAAGATGCTTTTCGATTTAAGCATAAATACCAAATTAAGTATTAATTTAACTTAAGTTGTTTGTTATATCAAAATCGAAAGTAAAGTTAACAATCTCCTCCTTTTTGATATAACAAAACTTAGGATAAATTTGCTTGTGTTTGAGTTTCACGAAAAAATAACTCCCCCTCAACAAGTTGCCCAAGATTAAGCTTAAGAAATTAAGTTTATGTTTAACATGTAATTTGGGTTCTAACATATGTGTAATCAATTCATGGAAGGTAACATATTGTAATTTTAAGGTCTTTCTCCCCCTTATTGTTATATCAAAACAGAATTCAAGGACAAATAAGCATAAGCAAGCATAAGTACGATAAACTAAGTAAGCAAAAGATGTATAAGATAATGCAAAACACAGAGTAGCATGGAAACCTAAAATCATAAAGTCCAATAAGTAAAGAGAAATCCTAATGATCCTAGAATGATATCCTAAAGACATAAAGTTTGACAATTTAAAGAAATGTGTCTAAGTTAACTAGACGTCATCGATCGAAGGAATAGGTAGAGGCGCACGAGGAGAGGTAGCTGAGAAAGCATGGAATTACGCCGTTAGAGCTCAGTGGCTTTGCTCAAGAGTAGAGAAACGAGTATCGATGGTGTCGAATCATCCCTCCCATGCATCAAGACGGCCCATAATAGATGTGAATATCATGGAAATATCTATGGGTGCGGAAGCCAGAGGTGGAGGAAGCTCATCATGCTCTATTTCATCATGATCATCGGGAGTGGGAGCGAGAGCATCTAATTGCTCAAGTGGCAACTTTCGATGAGCTTTTGGAACAAAGTCACCTTCTTGAATTTTATACCCGACAAGTCTGGTAGATTTGCGACCAATGTAGCAATATGTGGTTACCATAATACCAAGGTCAAATGAAAGATCGAGACCTTGAATGTCGAAGTAGTAACTCAAGGCTATGCCATGGAGAAGACTACGATAACCACATACGCATAGAACAAGGTTCGCAAATATGAAATAGGCTAAATTCAGATGAGTGCCAGATTGAATCATATGTAGCCATTAATAATCCACGTCGCTAATCAAAGTATGTTCAGTTTCGTATGGACGGAGCATATGTGAAATGATAAGATGGTGTAAGTGATCGACCAGAGAAAAGAACGTGGCTTTGTTATGAGGGATGCATAGTGCAGCGGGAGCCAAGCCTTCATTCAGAAAGCTGAAGGCAAAAATGAGAGAAGTCATGTTAACTAGGAGATCTTGTCCTAAAAGATAAAACCAAATAGCAATAATATTATCGTGATCATCAATAACGAGAGTGGCATTACTAAAAAAGGCACGGATAAGATTTTCATGTACCGAAACATTTAAGGAAAGAATTTTGGTCCATCCAAAAGTGTCAAAGGTTTGAAGGTAGGGATATTTACTGGATCGGAGAAAAGGAAAGTCGATGACATGACATTGTTGGATGGGCATCCAAGCATAAATGGTGGTAAAACGCTTTGAGCTCGTGTATCGTGAAAGCACAAGTCAAAGGAGGATTGATTTTAGGTCGAAGGTGGTTGACAAGCAAAAGAGGTGAAGGCACGAGTGATAGGACGTTGACAGCATGCTGTTTGTTTGGTTTTGGGAGCCATAGGTGTGGTTGAGGACTTTTGTCAAACAGGTGGTGAGGGAACCAACTGAGTGGGTAAAAGTCTATTTGAGGAGTTTTGTCAAACGGGTGATGGGTGCTAAAATTGGCTTGCTATTGGTGTGATGTAAGGAGTAGATTTGCAATTAATCGTACAAATAATGGTGGGGAACAGTTTAAGAATAAAAAAGAGTTGATTTTTTAGAAAAAATTTGGACAAAAAAGGATAGATTTAAATAGGGAAGTGGTGAGGGTTAAGGTGATGGGAGATGTCAAAATTATGATGGTTTTGATCGTAATGAGTGATTTTTGAAATGATTTTAGGTAAATGGGATAACAGAATTTGGTTAATGGATAAATCAAATTAAAAAAAAATAAGGATGATGAGTTTTGATAATTGAGGGATAGAGTGAGAGAGAGAGGAATAGTATGAATAGTGTTTTCGAATAAAAAGAAAATTGTACAAAAGGGTTTTAAATGAACAGTGAGTATCGATACAGAAGAAGTAGTATCAATACAAAGAATATTTTTGGGTTTTGTATCGATACAAGGAACTAGGTCTTGAGACTTAAGATTAAATTACTGTTGTATCGATACATACTGAGAAGTATCGATACAGCGTATTGATACATAAGGACATGTATTGATACAAAGAACAAAACTGGGTTTGTATCGATACACTGGAAATAAGTCTCGATACGTGAAAGAAGAATATACAGGAATCGATACAAATGGCCTAATATGGGGTCATTTTCAATAAGATGACATCAGATTAGATGTATTTTTTATCCAATTATCCGTTTAAACATTTAAAAATGTAACTTGGACCAAAATCAAGATCATTTAAAGCTTAATCAAGATGTAACAAAATTATGTAATAAAGTCATGACAATTGAGTATTATCAAACAAGCAAATGTGTAAAACTAGCTTTATCAAACTAAGCATTATGCAAACAATAATGAGGCATAGCATCAGGATTAGATCAAATTATAAATTTTAGGGTGTATTCATTAATCCAATTTCTCTTCTCATTATGCAAAATCTATCATTGTCAAGTGGTTTAGTGAAAATATCAGCTAATTAATGCAAGGTATCAACAGACTCAAGCACTATATCATCTTTTTGCACATGATCTCTAATGAAATGATGTCTAATTTTTATGTGCTTGGTTCTAGAATGTTGGATTGGATTTTTGGTGAGACAAATAACACTAGTATTGTCACATTTAATTGGAATATGATCCATGGTAATGCCAAAATCCTTTATTTGTTGTTTTATCCATAAAATTTGGGCACAACAACTACCCACGGATATGTATTCTGCTTAGGTTGTGGATAAAACAACACTATTTTGTTTCTTGGAAACCATGATATGAGCATATTTTTAAAAAATTAATATGTTTCGAAAATGCTTTTCCTATCAATCTTTCATCCACCAAAGTTCGCATCGGAGTAAGCTTGTAAGAAAATGGATGATTCTGTAGGATACCATAGGCTTAGATTTGGAGTATCTCTAATATATCTAAAGTTTCTTTTTACGGCAATTAGATGAGACTCTCGTGGTGATGATTGGTATCTAGCATATAAGCATACACTAAACATTATATTCGGTCTACTTATGATAAGATATAGCAATGAACCTATCATAGACATAAAGTTTAGAGTCAACAATTTTACCTCTTTCATCCTTTTTAAGCTTTGTTGAGGTACTCATAGGTGTGGAACAAGGCTTTGCTTCATCCATTTTAAACCTCTTGAGTAATTCTTTGGTGTTCTTTGCTTGATTGATGAAGATGGCATCTTTAGTTTGTTTAATTTATAGCCCTAAGAAGAATGTTAATTCTCCCATCATGCTTATCTTGAACTCATCTTGCATTAACTTAGAAAATTCTTGACAAAGAGATTCATTAGTTGCACTTAAAATAATATCATCAACATGAACTTGAATTAGTAAAATGTCCTTGTTTTTTACTTTTATAACTAGTGTTTTGTCAGCATTGCCTCTTTTGAAACCTTTTTTAATTAAAAATTTTGAAAGTCTTTCATACCAAGCCCTAGGTACTTGCTTTAGTCCATATAGAGCTTTGGAAAGTCTAAAAATATGATCAGGAAAATAAGGATTTTCAAAATCAGGAGGTTGTTCAACATAAACTTCCTCATTAATGAAGCCATTTAAAAAAGCACTTTTGACATCCATTTGATATAACTTGAAATTGTTGAAACATGTAAAAGCTAATAATATTCTAATGGCCTCTAGTCTAGCTATGGGGGCATAAGTTTCATCATAATCAATTCTTTTTTCTTAACTATATCCTTTAACTACTAATCTAGCCTTATTCCTAATTGTTATTCCATTCTCATCAAGTTTGTTCTAAAAACCCATTTAGTACCTACAATGGGATAATCACTAGGTTTTTTAACTAAATTCCAAACTTTGCTTCTTTCAAATTGGTTTAATTCTTCTTGCATAGCTATGACCTAATTTTCATCTGTTAGAGGCAATCTAAATTCTTGGGCTCAATTTCTTAAAGAAAGGCTACATAATTGCATGTATTTCTAAGGGATAATCTAGTTATTACCCCTTGCTTTGGATCACCAATGATCTTACCATCTTTGACATAAGTTAACTCTCTAGGATGATTTCTTTCCTTTTCTACTTGAGTTGGCTTATGTAGTTTTTTCTCTTTTGGGTCTTCTTGATTTTGCATTATTTGTTCTTGCTCCTTATGTGGTGTTTGTTCTTGATAAATCTCTACATCATCATTATCAATAGATACCTTTCTCAAGGTTGAGTTAACTTCATCAAATATAACATGTATTGACTCTTCAACAACTAAAGTTCTCTTATTAAACACTCTATAAGCTTTGAAATTTGTTGAATAACCAAGAAAAATTCCTTCATCACTTTTTGCACCAAACTTACCAAGATTGTCCTTTCCATTATTTAATACAAAGCATTTACATCCAAAAGGATAAAAGTAGCTAATGTTAGGTTTTCTTCCTTTAAAAAGTTCATACAGAGTTTTCTTTAGGATTGGCCTAACTATGGCTTTATTTATAATGTAGTCAAAAGTATTAGTAGCTTCTACCCAAAAATATCTTGGCATATTGTTTTCACAAAGCATAGTTCTAGCCATTTCTTCTAAAGTTCTATTTTTTCTTTCGATAACTCCATTTTGTTGGGGAGTTCTAGGTGCCGAGAAGTTATGGCTAATACCATTTTCATTACAAAATTTATTAAAACCAATATTTTGAAACTCTTTTCCATTATCACTTACACTTGAAATAGAATAACTCTTTTCATTTTGCATGATTTTGCAAAAAGTAATGAATTTTTTTAAGGCTTAAGCTTTAGAGTGTAAGAAGAGAACCAAAGTAAACCTAAAGTAATCATCTACAATAACAAATTCATATTGTTTACCTCCTACGCTTAATATCCTAGTACGACCAAAAAGATCAATATGAATAAGTTGTAATACTCTAGTAGTTAAGATAATATTGATTGGTTTGAATGAAGCTCTTCTATGTTTGCCTTGGATACATGCATCACATATTCTATCATTATCAAATTTTATTTTTGGCAATCCAAAAACAAGGTCTTTTCTAGATAGTTTAG
This sequence comes from Adansonia gregorii, assembly GCA_038382025.1. Classification (NCBI taxonomy): domain Eukaryota; kingdom Viridiplantae; phylum Streptophyta; class Magnoliopsida; order Malvales; family Malvaceae; genus Adansonia; species Adansonia gregorii. Next base: position 25,367,072 of record JBBYHO010000015.1, on the reverse strand, counting down.
AGATTACATTCATACTAGCATGTCCTAATTTTCTGTACCACAACCAATGCAAGTCATCATTATTAGCAACGAAACAAACATTTTTAGAAGATAAATCATCTAGATTATACAATATGAACATTTCTTTCTCTATGTCCCACAAATATAATTTGTTTGTCTTAACATCAACAACTTGACAATTAATGGATTCAAAAATAACTTTCATGCCTTTATCACACAATTGACTAATACTAAGGAGATTATGTTTATGACCTTTGACAAATAAAACATTTTCAATGTTGGATGAAGAATTATTACCTATGGTTCCAACACCTTTAATTTGTCCTTTAGAGTTATCACCAAAAGTAACACTTCCTTCATCCTTAGGCTTTAGCTTTACGAATTGATTTTGATCACCGGTCATGCGTCTTGAGTATCCACTATCAAGGTACCAAGAATTTTCTTTTGTTGAATTTGTCTTGAAGCAATGCTCTTTCTCTTACAACCATAAAATCATACTTTTTTTTAAGTACCCAAATTTTCTTTGGTCCTTAAGTATTAGTGCTCAAAATCTTTTTTTCTTTTGGAATCCATTTTAATTTTGTAGCTTCATCTTGGAACGTGGCAACACCTTTTGGGACCCATATTCTCCCAATAAGTTTGCCTATATATGTGATAGCTTTTAAGGAGTAGGTATAGAATGTGTGACCAAGTTTATGGCAATTTGTACATATGCTAGATGCATCAAATGATTTGTCTTGCGTTATAAAGAAGTTCTTGAAGTGAGTTTTTTTATTCTATTATAGCCCAAACCATCTTTAACAAAGAATGCCCTTTGTGTTTTTAGCATGTTATTTAACTTCGTTGTGCCATATAAAATCTTGTAAATGAGTTATGCAAATTTATGTTCTTCTTTGTTAGATCATCAATATTTACTTGTAATTCATCTACTATTTTCTTAAGATCATTATTTGTCATGCTTAGTGTTTCATTTTCTTCCTTAAGTTTATAATTTATTTTCTTGTATTTCAAGTTTATAACTTTGAATTCTAATGCTAATTCATCAAATGCATCTTGTAACTCATCAAATAAGTAAGTATTAGTATTAAAAGATACCTTGGGCTCATCATGAGTCATAAGACATAGGTTGGCCGCCTCCTCATCATTATTACTAGAAGTGTCACTATCACTCAATGTGGCCATCATTGCTTTTTTCTTTTGCTTCTTCGGGTTTGATTTCTTCCACATTAGATATTCAAATTTTATATGTCCCAGTTTCTTGCACTCATAACAAATAATTTGTTTTTTTTCTCTTTTTTGCCTAAATCTTCCTTCATAATTTCTTTTCTAGAAGGTGTTCTTGCTTTGTTCATTCTCATGAATTTGTTGAATCTTTTCATGAACATAGTCATTTCTTTATCTTCCTCGACCTCTTTATCATCATCATTAGGTGTGGTTGATTTAAAGGCAATACTTGCTTTTTTTGATGGCTTTTGTTCATGCTTGATCTTTATTTCATAGGTTAGAACGGAACTTATGAGTTCATCTAAAGAGAGTGTGTTAGGATCTTTTGATTTTTCAATTGCTGTCACTTTTGCTTCCTAAGATTTAGGAAGACTATTAAGTAGCTTCTTTACTATCTCTTTATTTGGATAGATCTTTTTGAGTGCCTTCAACTTGTTGATGACGTCTGTAAATCTATCTGACATTTCTTTGATGGTTTTATCTGTCTTCATCTTGAACAATTCATAGTCAAGTGTGAGCATGCTTATTTTGGACTCTTTGACTTGATTTGTTCCTTTATGTATGGCTACTAACCTGTCCCACACTTGCTTTGCATTATCACATAGTGAGACTCTATTATACTCACTTGGATCAAAAGCATTAAATAATATGTGCATGGCCTTGGCATTTAGTTGTGCCATTTTGGTGTCTTGTTCATCCTATTCTTCTTCCTCCTTTGGCACAATGCAATCTCTGACTTTTTTCTTTGGAATGAGCAGACCATTGACGATGATTTTCCATACTTCATTATCATTTGCTTGGATAAAGAGCCACATCCTTGTCTTCCAATATGAGTAGTTATCACCATTGAAGAGTAAAGGTCTTATGATAGAATACCCTTGAAGTCTTATAGCATTTGCATTTGTCTCAAATACCATTAGACAAACTTCATCTTGGCTTTTCAACTCTTGTGGACTTTTTAAGGCTTTGATTACAATGTTTGCATTCTTCATTTTTTGAGCTATCAAGGATCTTTTCTCAAAGTTGTGAGACCTATAATAGAGACCAAAGCTCTTGATACCATTTGTTAGCTTTAAAGGAGAGATTAAACCAAGAGGAGGTATGAATTGGTTCTATAAAAACTTGTAAATTTGAAGCAAATTGAATTTTAAAGATAAGATAAGGAAGAGAAAAACCAATAATGGATGTATAAAGGCTCAATCCTTTAACTTGGCACCTACGTCCTCTCTTCTTAGTACTTTTTTACCTGGTTGATTTTTACAATTCACTAAGGAAATTGTAACCTTTAAGGCTAATGTATAACCTTACACAACTATCTTTTAAGGCTTACATAGAACCTTTCAATTACTTTGAGAATTATACCCTAAACTCTTAACTATTTTCGCTTACTTTCACTCAACCCTTTTTTGTGAAATGAAAGAAGTGTTTTGCAAATGAATTGAACCTCTAGTAGGAAGATGTTTGCTAGAATTTAAGTACAAGATGAATGAGATACAAATAGACTTGAAGAGTATGAACTGATACAAGTGGAAAATAATGAATTTGATGATTTTGAGCTTTTGTTGTTTTATGATTCAATCAAATATTTATCTCTACCTCTTTAGCTATTTGAAACCTCCATTTATAGCTATAAATTGATTCATAGACGTTGGGCATTTAATGTGGTGGTTGGAGAGCCGTTGTAGTCTTCATAAATGCTTATTTTCGTTTAATCCCAATAGTATCGATACAATACCATAGTATCGATACACAATTCAAAAAGGTGACCATTGCAACTTGTTGTATCAATACTGAGGTATAAGTATCGATATTAAGCAAGCTTTATCGATACAGATACCTTTGTATTGATACATATGAGGATTTCAACCAAACCTAGGCTATTGCTAAACCTTGTAATGATACTAATAGAGTGAGTATTTCTTACTAAGCAGCCCGTATCGATAAATACACACTTGTATCGATAGATTTGGGGATTTCATACAATCTTTGGCTACTGCCAAGCCCTGCATTGATACTCATGAAGTAAGTATTGATACTTAGCAAGCTGTATCGATACATATGTTCTTTGTATCAAACATTTAAGGGGTTTAATGCATAGTATTGATACATATGTTCTTTGTATCGATACTGACCTTCAAAACTATTTGTGAAATGATTTTTGTTGACTCAAACACATCTCAATAATTTTTGACAAATTACAAACTTAGTATTTTTAAATATGCTTTTCGATTTAAACATAACTACCAAGTTGAGTATTAATTTAATTTAAGTTGTTTGTTATATCAAACCTGAAATTAAGGTTAACAGTACGTATTCTTTTTGTTATTACCAATGAAAGAAGGGTCAGAATTGTATTCATTTTTGCCACTAATGCAAATGTCTTATAATAATCTATCTCGTAAGTCTGAGTGTATCCTTTTCACAATTAGCATTACCTTATATCTTTTCATTATTCCATCAGGCTTGTATTTTATAATATAAACCCATTTGCATCCAACAGCCTTCTTCTACTTAGGTGAATCTATAATCTACTAAATCTAATTTTTCTCTGAGGCTTTTAATGCTTTAACCATGGCTTCTCTCTAGGGTTTCAAGGCTAGGTTTTTTATACAGATGTAGAAATCTTTCAAGATAGAACAGATGTAAGGAAAGCACAATATTGAGGAGAAAGGCTCTATAAGGATACAAATTAAGACATGGTGTGTTAGATATAACTTTTAACTCCTTTTCTTAAAGCAATAGGCAAATCAACATCATTTTCAGAACTGTAAGTAGAAATTGGTGCATAATCTTCATTACCTAATTCAAGGTTAATGATTGGAGCTTGAAAAGTGATAATAGACATTTTTCCTAGAATACTTTTAGATTCAGTCTTTTTTGAGCCTCAAAGTCTGTTTCTAGATTAAGTTTAGGTAGACTCTCAAAAAGATGGTCTTTAGGTTGTAAGCGGTTGGCACTTTCTGGTTTCAGGTTTGGTTGACTAAGATTAAATAGAGTTTCAATGGTTTTAGTTGGATGGAAGAAAAGGATGATCTGATGTTGAAGCACTAAAAGGAAAGTGCTTAGGTGCTAAATTTGCTGGTTCATGAAGGTTGTCGAGTGCTAAGGCATTAGGCCCAATTGCTAGAGCTGATGGTTCGGGCGTTGAGGCATTAGGCCTAGGTATTGAAGCTACTGGTTCATGTATGCTATCTATTGTTGAGACACTAGGCCTAAACATTAGAATTACTATTTGATTATGCTATTGTTCTCCTTTATATGCCAATCATACATATCTTCTTCTCTTTTATTATTCTCTCTTTGAAGAAAGATCCTCTCAAAGTAATTATGATTCTCCAAAAATGTTACATCCATGATGACATAACTTTTCTTAATGGGAGGATGGTAGCACTGTAGCATTTTTTGGTTGGAGAATACCCAAGGAAAACACATTGTACAGCTAGGGTCAAGTTTACTCTGTGTATAAGGATGAATGTGAACATAGGATACACATCCAAACACTTTTGGTGGTAAAGGTCCAACTCCTTAGAAACTTGGGAATAGGTTTATCAATTTCTTGATTAGGCTTTGATTTTCGAGAACTCTTATAGGCATTTTATTGATTAGGTATATCGCTATAACAGTGGCATCTCTTTGGTGCAACTTTGGAGCCAGGGTTTGAAACATAAGGGATTAAGCAACTTCAAGAAGATATCTATTTTTTCATTCAGCAATTCTATTTTGTTGAGGAATGACAATACAAGTTGATTGCTGTAGAATGCCTTCATTTAATAAACAAGTGTGAGCTCTTGATCAAAATATTTTCCTTCATTATCAAATCTCAAGGTTTGAATATTGACTCCAAATTGATTCTTGTTAAATTTATGAAAATTAGAAAATATAGTTGGAATTTCAGATTTGTTTTTCATTAGATATACCTATGTAGTTCTTGTACAATCAAAAATGAAAGTAACAAACCATTGAGTACTAGAATTATTAGTAACACGAGATAACCCCATACATCAGAATGAATTAAATTAAATGGAATAGAACGCTGAGTCTCTTTTATTAAAAAAGTGGTACGATGATGTTTAGCAAGGATACAAGACTCATAATTTAGGCTTATCATATCCACTTTCTCAAACAATTTGGGAAACAATTTATTCAGTAAGGTAAAAGATGGGTGACATAAGTAGTTATGGCAAAGATAATCTGATCTAAACTTGTGTTCTAAGAAACTAGACATTGAGGTTTTTCTACATCATTCCAAGTTATATCCAAGTAATAAAAGTCCATTTATCAACTTACTATGTGCAATCATCTTTCCGGATCAGTCTTGAAGACAACAACCAAATGGAAAAAATCTAACTAAGTAGTGCAAATCTTTTATAAGCTTTCCAATGGATAACGAGTTGAATTCCAGTTTAAGAACATGAAGAACCAAATGTAGGACTAAGTTGTTTGCGAGCTTTATAGTCCCTTAACCAATAACTAAGGAAAAAGTTTCATCGGCTACTTTGATTTTTTGTCTAACTGAACATGGTAAATAGCAAAAAAAAAAAAAAATATAAGGCATAGACATTATATGATCAAAAGCACCTGAAATAATGACCAAGTGCTAGAGTCAGAGTTAAAGCCTTTAGACCTGAGAGAGCCATACAACAAGAACCTATAATGGTGGACTCAAAAGTGAAGTCGATTTTACAATTATCTAACTAATTTAACAAGAGTCTTAAGTTTCTCATCATCTCCTTGATTAAGCCCATTTAACTTCGGTCCATTGTTTTCATCCATAGTTGTGGCTTGGTTTATTTGACTTGAACGACTGGACATGGATCCTCCTCAATTGCTATATTGCTTCATGTTCGATGGTTTCTCATCAAGTTTATAAATAGTAATCTATAAGGTTGGATTTTTTTACACAAATAGCATTGGGTGCGATGATAAGTTTAGGTTTTTTTTACATGTTTCTAGTAGATTTTCTCGGATAGATTCGATAATGAAGGCTGAAAAGAAAATTATATCAAAAATGAAGTTGATGTTTAGACTATGATAATGAGGGACAAAAAATGTGAATATCCTCAAAAAAAAACTAGGTCTGACACCATAAAAAAATAATAGGTTTAGAAAGGAGTAATTCACTCTTTCATATATTCAAATTTAAGGATACAATAAGGTATATAAAGAAGTTACTCGTTGACTTAGAAAAAGAAACTAGGAAATTAAATCAACTATCAAATTAGAATCTACTACCTATGGAAACTAAATATTTACAATTATCCCTAATATGTACTAGTTGACTTATTGTCTAATTACAACATAATTACAACATAGTCCTAATGAATTACATCCTAATTCTAGCATATTTCCAATGGTTTTATACATAAAACAAAATAGATCACATTATGTTATGTTATGTAGTATGTATATATATGTCATACTAGTCATTGTATCACAAGCATTACACGTCATTTTACATTTTGATAATCTTATTGTAAAAAAAAAGTTGTATAATAAAAAATGAAAACAAATATCATACTATGTAATAATATGTTAAATAAAAATCGTAATATCTATTTATATAAAAATAAAAAATATTAATTAAAAAGAAATATCATTAATATATAACTAACAAATTTATTATAAAACCTTAAAATAGACAAATTACAAAATCATTTTGAGTAATTTGACAAAAACTATGATTTAAACTTATGAAAACCAATTGAGTTGTCAATCAAATGAAGAAAATTAAGCCATTATCTATTTTGTCTATGTGATGAATATATTAAAATCAAAAGTTATCATAATAATGATATTGACATGAGATTTAATCACTTATAAACTCTAATTTTTTAATTGTTTGTTTGATAAAATTTAATTACCTAAGAGTTCTACTTATAATTAATTGTTAAAAGCATTATCTATATTTTAATAATTGCTTTTTTTCCTAAAAATTTATCTCGATATTAAAATTTTCAATAATAATTTTTATTAATATTTATAACATGAAATCATAAATACAAATAAAATAAATCTTATAACTACTAAAAATATAATAAAAAATATTTATATCATAAAAAATTTATTTATTTATAACATTTTATAAATTGAACATAAAATTACATGTTATGTAAATATTAAAATTTGCACTAACATTTTAAATGAAATTAATATAACTTTTTTTTAACTTTTCTCAAGTTAATGAAAAATTATAACCCTGAAATGCAAATTTTACTCATTTTATTTTTTTATCAAATGAATTTAATTTACCCAAAGTCTTTCAATAGAATTGAAATCTTATTTATAAATTTGATAAATCTTATTATCCAACAAATTCATTTAACTAAATCTTTCAATGTAATTAGAATTTTTATTAATAAATGTAATAAATCTTATTTTTATTTAAAATGAAAAAATTAGTAATAAAATATACAATAATAGGTATTTTTGTCAATTCAAAAGATTCTTCATATTTGTGCTTTTATATATATTATAATTATAGATTACAAAAAAAATTATATTTTAATATTTATTTAATGCAAGTACATAACTTTGTTCAGGTCATTTTATAAAAAAAAAAAAAACAAATTTTGTCTTTGGAGTACTTTAACTAATTAAATTGATCAAGTCATTAAATATTATTTTATGAAAGTACCATGTATCTCTAAAATTTAAAGTTATTAATATAATTAATTACTTTAATCTTATAATTAATTTATTATATTTTATTCTAAAAATCATTTTTTAAAGTGTTATTATAGTTGATACAAATTAATTATAATAACATATTATTTGAAAATTTAAGATTAGCTTATCTAGTAATGTTTGGTGGTTAATCTTGCAAGCCAAGTTTGATTCTCACATTGATTATATATTTCTACATTTTACAAAAATAGGGATTAGTATGGCTAATTCAAATATCCATATCAGTATAAGTAATGTGGATTCAAGTAAATGATAGCTGAGAGTTTATATCTGAATACGTAAAAATGAACAGATAATTGCAAATATTGGAATTCACACTGTTCATTACCATTCATCCCAAATCTCCACAATAGCTAATTCAAGTATTCTTTATCATTTTTCTTTCTAAATCTAAAAAATCACACCCACAGAAAAGTTTTGAAAAAAAAATAGAAATACAAAAAAATAGAAAAAAGCATAATAGTTCCCTTCCAATCAATAGTCATACTACTCTTATCTAGTTAAGAGACCCTTGCTTCGTGCCTCACAAAGGAACAACAACTTCTATTCTTAACATTTAATACAAACAAACAAAGCAACAGAAACAAACAATCATTACAAACTAGTACAACCTAGAATTTTATGCCCAAAAAATTAGAAAAAATCATTCTTTCCACTTAAAAAAATTTTTCCTAGTTGATCTTATTCCACTAACATACGTAAAAAAAGAAAAAAAATCAACAAGTCCTCGATGTTAAGACACATACAAAATTAATCATTTAAAAAAAAATTGTCACCTCTTTTGTTAGAAAAAGAAGAGGGAGTTAATTGATTTTTCAAAAATAATCACCGAATTGAAAGCACAAATAGTAATTTTTAGAAATTTAAACAAAGTACTCAATTATAATTAGGTATGCAAATAAAGTGAGTAAATGGATATGGATATAGAATAAAACACAATAGATTTATAAAGGTTCAGCATCGTGCCTTTGTCCTTTCTTTCAACTAAGGAGTTTCCAATTCATTATTTGAATTACTACTTTTTAAAAACAAGGTATGACCTTATCATTTCAAGAGCAACTTCTTCACTTTTATCTTTTCAAGGTTTAAATGTAACTTGTATACCTTTTAGGCTTTGGTAGTAACCTCTAACTTTTACAAGTTATTAATTTAAATAATAAGACCTCTAATAAGCTAGGTATTTATAAGGTTAAGCTCCAAAATAAGTTATATAATGATGAAATCGTAAAGGAATACAAGAATGATAAGAAGTATTAGCTTGACCAATGATAAACTACTTGAAAGCATGAAAGAAATGAAAAATAAAATGTTTAATCTTTTTCTCTTAGTGTCTCTTGCTTTTGAAAGTGTTGAAGAGTCCTTTTTATAGCTAGGGAATGATTTTATGTTGTTAGAAAATGATTAGATGGAAAAAACCTACTAGATGTTTGAGAGTCATACTTTTTCATTCATTCACATGTTAAAATATTGTTACTTGTACTTGGTATCGATATTTCCTTTTATAGTCCTTGAAAATATAACCATCGGAAGGTAAAGTATCGATACTTTATAAGAGCAGTATCGATACTTTCTCTTAAAGTACCAATACTATTTTTGCATTTAAAAAATCACTAGCTACTAGAAATCAAGTAAGGATAAGAAGTATTGACACTATCGCAACGTACCCAACTGTTATGTCGGTAGGTGTCCAACTTAAAAATAATCCTCAGTGAGATTTTAGGCTAGCATGGGTGAGAAAATAGTGTTTCTTGAATTAAGATTAGGGAAGATTGTTGGATGAATTGGCCATCCTACTAGTCTTCAACAGGGCACCACAAAGTGGTTGAAAACTTAGAGTCTCCATTGATCATTTAGGCTAGGTATAATCAGATGCCTATTAAAACTGATACTTTAAATTACAAAACTTGAATTTCAATTTTAAGATTTGCATGTATCAGAGTTTGGTAAGGGGGTTCTAGAGTCGGTTACTCATGGAGAAGGATTAACACCCCCACAATGCTCTAAATTAGTTCATTTAGCCATAAATGATCTCAGTCTTGGTTTTCTTAGTTTTAATTTATCGTTATTTTAGTATAATCCCTCTTTTATGTTTAAATGAATTTTTGGAAAATAACAAACTTATTCTTTTTGGTAAAAATTTTGATCTCTTTATGCGTCTGACTGGCAAAGGAAGCAAGACATAAAGTTTTTGCCACAATGATATCTAAGCTCACTTTAAAAGGGTACTTTGTATTAAGTACTGAAGGCCTTAGCACAAATAATTGCCTCAATTATTTTTGAAAAGATTTAATTTGAAAAATTATCACCAATAAAAGGAAAAGTATTTGGCATTTATAAAATCATAATAAATATGACATAAAAATAAAATAAAGCATGAAAAGAAAGGTTGATAGGGATATATCTTGTGGTTGTCGTTGGTTATCTGGACATAACCAATTAATAACTTTGAGATGCGCGTGGACACGTAGAATAATTCAGGCAAAAAAACGAGGTTGGTTGGAAAACTTGAGAAAATTTAAAAGAGAAAAAATTTGATTTTTGATGAAATTTTGAAAAACAAGGATGAAAAACAAAGGTTGATGAAAATTTTGGTAAATTTTGAAAAATGAGGCATTTTAAGGGAGGATTTTGATTTTAAACTAAAGAATTATTAAAAATTAAATTTTATTTGAAAATAAAAAGTCTTGATCTGGGCCTAATGGGATTGTGCATGACTCAAAAGACTTATTAGGGTATTGGGTGGACTTATCTGGAGGCATCTAAATGCCTTGAGAAAATGACCCGAGCCAAGTGCTTAATTTTGACTAAAGCCAAAAGTAAGGGATGACATCGCCTCATCTGACTTTTTATTATTATTATTTTTGGATTCATTAGAAAGTTTTAAAAGGCAAATGAGATATCGTTCGAAAGATAACTCAACAAGATTTAATATAAAAATGACAAAAAAATCCTAAAAAATCTTTTTGTATGAGAAAAGAATTTTTACATTCATATCGGTTCAGCATTGTTAGTTGGTGTAGTAGACTTTGAGAAATTGCCTTCAGACTCAACAAGTTGCAAACAATACTTTTTTGAAAGGAAACTTCATGTAGTTTTCAAGAAAAAAATTTTAAAAAAATCAATTAAAGTCATTTTTGGTGGTCAAAAATGGCTCGCATTGAAGTTTGATAGCTAGTCTTGAAAGTTTTAGATAGTATGCAATCGAAAAATCATAACTCCATTATCTAGAGTTATTCAGGGGCAAATGAGAGCTTTTTGGAAAACTAACTCGGTGCCCTTCCAAGGAAAAATATAAAAAAAATTTTCAAAAATTATTTGGGGCTCGAAAATAATTTTTAAGTGGGGTTAAACTGTTGCCTATAGCTAAAATAGAGTGCTTTTCA
>JBBYHO010000015.1:25312397-25349754 GCA_038382025.1 Adansonia gregorii | reverse complement strand
TTATGATTAGCTGGTTAGAATGTGATGAGTCTTTGAGTAAGCGGGTTTAGTTGATGATCAAATTTCTTGGTTTATATATTCTTAGCCATCAAAATCCCCACCTCTGTTGAGTGATGATCATTTATGTAAGAAGGAAAGAATATTTCAAGCAAGTTGTGGTGCATTCATTGTAGTTTGGGTATGCAGTGCATCTGTTTTAGCTCTAGAGGGACCATATTCCTTTGTCCTTGTTTCCTAAAAGCTGTAGTGTGATACTAATTTGTCTTCTGTATGCATCAAGTAAAATTGTCTCGCAGATCAAAGCAACTAATGTTTTCTAGTTCAAAAATTCTCTATTTGGTGCCTTGTAAAATCATGGCTTAAGTTTGTTAAGGAGGTTTCTGGATTTAAAAGATTAGAAAAGGCCAGTTAAGGAGGTTTCTGTATTTAAAAGATTAGAAAAGGCCAATGGAGGATAAGTGGATGGTCTAACTTATGGACGGGCTATTCTACTAAAAACACAGAAGCAAGGTTTTTGGCCCTCCAAATTTTATAATTATAGGCTAGCTTATGTGGGAAGCTCATTTGTGCTTTTAGACAGAGCTACAGATAAAGCTTCTCCAAAAAGTACTAATACTGTGTAGCAACAAACATTTAATGAGATTTTCTTAACATTCTCATTTTATGCTTCAATAATTCATGGAGTTAGAAAGATAATTATTTATACAAATTAATCTTTTCATTTTTTTAGCATAAACTGTTTTGATTTGATTTGATTTGATTAGAACAGTAAAAATAAAATTTGTATGGAATTTTCCATTAACTAAACATTTTCTTTATTTCTTTCACTTTAATGCTGGTGATTTGGTGGTTTGTTAAAGGTTGAATTTTTTCCATTTTGTTTATTTACTAGAAAAATAAACAAAGACTGCCATCAAATGGTATCACTAGTGTCCAAAGGAATCCGCTCTGGATTTTAGGGTCACAGCCATATGAGATGCGGTAGTCATCTCTCTCTAGCATTGACTTTCCCTGCAGGCATATTATGAATCCTTATTCTCATCTAAGATAACTTTCTTAATTATCTTTTCAGAAGTACTTTACATATATCATTGTTTTCCCTTGTAATTAAATAATCATTTCACATAGTGAAAAGCTAATTATTAATCAGTGGAGAGGACAATTTTCTTGTATGCATCCAGGAGACACCATTTGAGATGTGGCTGCATTTCAAAACACTTATCTTATACACGGGTGGTGGAATTTAAAACTCTAGAAGTGGGTTCATTCAGATGGTACATGTCCATATAAGTAAAGAAGTAGTTAAGAGCATTGACTTCCTTATTTGTAGTTTTAGTGAGACTTGCCAAGTAAATAAACACTTTTCACTCTTGCAGTTTTTATTCTCCATTGTAACTGTATAGGATAATAAGCCCTTCGGCCTTCTGTTATTCTCTTTTAAGCTGGTTTTGTGTAGTTAGTGTCTTGGTAAATTTATCAAGTGTTTTATTGATTCAAAGATTTGCTTTACAGTCAATTTAATAAGTGTAGGCACAATATATGTTGCTCCAATTCTTCATTTTTCTTGAAGCACCCATGTACGACAAATTTTTAGACATGGTTATGGGATATGACCTTTCAAATACATGGAAAAACTTAGAAAAAAAAATTGAACATACTTGTGTCAGACACATATTCGTCTCTAAAACTTACACCCGAGTCCGAGTAACATAGTAGATGCAAGCCTATGTGAGCAATGTTGTGGTAGGCATGTAGAAGTATTACCAGCTCCTGGTCGTGCATTAGATTAGTGAGGTGCAATATGGTCTCAGCCAAACAACATGGGGTAGTACAGTACTCGGCCAAATGTTTTTGTGCCTTTCCATGCTATGGAGTTTTTAGCTACTAATACAAATTCCTATGTATGGATGAGGTTTGTGGGTAAATTTAACAAGGCCTAAAACATTTCATGCCAAAAGTTGCTATTTAAAAGTTTAGGACTATGTCTGAAATGAATATTTTCCTGTGGCAAAACAGCTAGTTTTAGGGTTCACTAATTTCCCTGAAACCAATTCGTGGAAAATATAGTTGCCATCACTGTGGTATATTGATTTTGGCTCGTGGTTTGCTGGACAACAAGACCAAGGCTGGCTTGCATATACATAAAAATAGATTGGATGCAGACTTGTTCTTTATCTTTCTCTCTCTTGCTTATGGTTAATCTTCTCTTGAGCCTCATAAGTATCATAAGTGTTTTATGTGGCTGGAGGACTTTGGATTTTTTTTTTTGGGGGACTGAATCGATAAATTCTGACCAAAGTCTATTCCCCAGAAAAATTATAGACGGGCTGATTAATGAACACTTTATATTATTTATTTATTTTTTTGTTGTTGTTGTGGTGGTGCAGAAATGGTAATTTGATGTTAATATTGTTTGTTCCTTCATTAAACTGTTTGATATTGTTTCTTTATTGTCAGAAGGAAAACAAATAATAAATGCTGTAGCTAATTATGAAGAATTCAATAATTGATTCTGTTATTGTGCAGGTTTTGGATCGTGGCGAGAAGATTGAACTACTAGTTGACAAAACAGAAAACTTACAGTTCCAGGTTGGTGGTATTTCCTTGTTGATTGGGCAAATCCGAAAAGGGTTCAAGCTCAACTATAAGTTCATAACGTATTAATATTTATATAAATAAAAATAAATGTGTTGTTTTGTTTCGTTTGGTAATATGATAGGCTGATAGCTTCCAGAGGCAAGGGCGGCAACTGCGACGTCGGATGTGGCTGCAGAATCTCCAAATGAAGCTGATGGTGGGAGGAGCTGTTCTTGTGTTGATCATCATATTGTGGCTTATTGCGTGTGGAGGTTTCAAATGTTGATGATGGAACTCTTCAAAAAGAAAAGAAGCATTGCATTTGCTTGTGGGTTTTTATTTTTTATTTTTAAATTATGTGTTTAGATGTACAAAGTAGTTATGTCTTCTGTGCTGTGTTGTACATGGATTGGTCATGAGGGGATAACTAGTTGCTGATTGCTTTTGGTAATGGTATGTACTATGTAGCACTGCCTGGATATTTAAGAATATGGAATAAAATATACATATGTAATAATAATAATAATAATAATAATAATAATAATAATGAAAAAGAACTTCTGAAATTATTTTGTTTTCAATTTTTAAGTATGTCATTAAGCAACGTCAATTTTTAAGTGGAGAAAAAAATTGATGGGCTTAGATATAATAAAAATCTTTTTTATTGGGAAATAAAGGTTTATTTGAGTAAAAATCGAAGGTAATGAATTTATTTAGATTTACTGAAAATATATAAATTTTTTAAAAAATTATTTAGTATTTTAGCCTTTACTGAAATTATTTCAGCTTTCATTTTATCTGACAACAGAATTTTAAATGGATTAAATAAAGATAAGATTGAAAAAATGACAACCGTAAATTGAAAAGAAATGATAAAAATGACCGGCTTCACATTCTTCAATCATCTTTGTTTCTTTTTAGTTGTTAGACTAATTCGTTATTGTGATCTAGTGATGGTCGCGAAAACAGAAATTTTAACCAATCTTTTCAAAGATCTAACAATTTTATCTTGCTTTAGGTGACGGAAGTCTTTTCCCTTAGCTTTGCTAACAGTGTTAAACTTCTACGTTGTCTTCTTCATCGTTCATCTCTTTGTTTTCCCTTTCTTTCTGCGACTCCTTATCCTGCCTTCGTGTTTGTTCTCCTCGGGTAATAGGCCTTAGGCTTTTTGATCTCATGATGATCCCTCCCTTCTTAGACCCTAGAGTTTTCTTGGTCGCCAATGAATCAAAGATCTATTTTTCATGCGGGCAGTTCGTCTTTCTTTCGTCACCTACCCAAGCAGATTTTCCGTCGAATCCTCCTTTAATTTCCTTGTCTGTTTCCCTTTTTGTTTTTTTTCCCCGTTGGTTAGTGTTTTTTCCTTGTGTTTTTCTTTTTGGACGTTTTGTTTTACTCGTAAATAGGATTGTTCAATTGATCAGTTTAATTAGTTTAATAAAAAAATTAAAAATCAAATTAATTGATTTTATTGCGAAAATCGATTAAATTTAAAGATTAATTGAAATAATTGAAACAAACAAATTTATATCAATTTTGGTTCAATCGAAATGGGTTTAGGTTTTGTGTTAAATATTTGTTTTAGATATGAATTTATTTTATTAATATAGATTAATATATAAATATTAAATAAATTAATTAATTAATTTAATTAATAATTTCATTTATCGATAACTAATTGAATTAATTCACTAAACGATTCCAAAAATTAGAATAAGCTTTAAATCGTATTAACCGAATCAATTTAATCCAAGACCTTCAATTAAGTCTGTCTGAATCGGCTTTTGCTCTGCCTTGCCCAGAAAGCTTGCTCCGAGCTTTTGATCCTTAAAGTCCTCATATTTGGTCCCTTTTCCCATCCCCCTTCCCTTACATCATCGGTAATTATTCCGCTGGATGCCTATTGCCTTTTCCCAATATCTTCGTTCACTAATATTGTTTCTTGATTTTCTACGTTTTTTTTATTGCAATAATGGCTACTATGGACATCGATCGCCAGAGACTCCCGAGTTTGTGAGAAACCATTTTAACACCTCTTCATCTTTTTCCACCTATATATAATTATAGAAAACCATCTACCAGTAACAGAATCATCACCCGTTTTAACAATAAGCCAAGCAGTTATATCCCACCCCATAGAAGAAATAAGGAAAGAGCTGCGAACCATAGGGAATCTAGCGGGACAAAGAGCGAGGAATCCTTCACTAGCAGTGAAAATGAGGAGGTGTCTTGAGTTGCACAGAGGTATGACAACGTGCAAGATGAGGCCCCATTGTTTCTCTAGAAGAAGAGATATTCTCTGGGCAAACTGCTTTCTGGCAGCAATGCTTGATCGCTTATCTCCTTGACATCAGAGAATTCTCTTTCAGGACGGTGCAAAGTCTAACGAAAAGGGCTTGGAGCTAGCGGACAACTTCTACATTTTCCATTTTGAAGACCTTGTGGATCTTCACTTTGTCTTTAGTGAAAACCCCTGGTCTCTGGAAGGTGGATTATTCTTTTTTGAAAGGTAGAGGCCTTTTATGATCCTCATGGAACTCCAACTTACTGGTTTACCTGTTTGGCTTCAAATTTGGGGTTCTACCTCTTAAAATCCTCTTGCAACAAGTGGGTTTGGCCATTGCTAGTACTATAGGAGATATCATTAGCATTGACTACCAGAATTCTCTTCTAATGAATATTCAACATCTATGAGTTTGAGGATGGATCAATTCATGGCTGCCTCTTCTTGTAGGCTGCTACATTCACTGTAGTGAGAGAGCTAGGATCTGGGTTGACTAATGGTACAAGAGAATATGCAAATGTAAAAAATGTGGAAGGATAGGCCACACTTTCCCCAACTACAGCGCTGATAAAGCAAAAATCAAGAGATCAATAAGAAGACAGATGAATGACATTGAAACCAGACTTGGATACGGGACAAGGATTGATCGTAGGCGCTATTCATTGATAAAGTTAGAGCTTTCAATATACGGGATCGCAGGGCCACCAGAATTTATTTCAGAGACAACTCGAGGTTTTATGGTGAAGAACATGTTTCTCCTGGCCCCCCTGTATTAACGGGGAGGAACTACATATTCCTGCCCCTATTGAGCTTCACCAACCTGTGGATATTCCACCTCTTCAGGTCTTGTTCCCTTCTTGGGAACAAGAAATGTCAAATGTCACCTCTCTCAATCAATAGGAAACCACTGATGAACAACGACCCTCCTATGATCATGACCAACTTCACTCTTTGGTTAATGAGACACGGCCTCATGAAGTTCCAGCAAATACCAGCCATCCCTCATGCTTATATGCATGTGCATGCTCTCTTTTCATGACAGGAGAACATAGCTGAATTTCTCTCTCCGAGTGGTGAGTCTTTTTTACTAATGCTACACTTGTGAACTCTAATACCTTGGAGCAGGGTGAAAGCAATACGAATGGCAGAAAGCAGACTTAATAGCAATCAAAGCCAGAACCAGACTGATTATCAACACTAGGAAATCTTCAACATTGAAATTAATGAACTGGAGGAGGATGCAATGATTCAGGTCTGCCTCAACGACTTAAATAAAGATATAGAATCAAGACAACTTGAACCTGGAGCTAAGCCCAATTCCTCTCGTCTTCAAGAATCGGCTCTTGTTTTCTCGGGACTGATAATGACAAATATCCTGCAACGTCTTCAAATCCAGGAAGATTCTGATTTCTTCAAGGATGGCTATGGCAATCAAAATAATCGAGCAGGAGAAGAGCTAGGAGGAAACCAAGGGAAAAAATTGCGAGAATCTGATGTTTTTGATATAGAACTTGAAGAGAGAAGGCCTGTGAGAAGAAGGCTATGGAACTTGAATGTCGCAACTGATGATGGAAATGTGATAGCAACGTGGGGGTTCAGGCAGGCTGTCGCGCTTCACCCTCCACCTGAACCATGATGATTTTAAGTTGGAACATTAGCGGTTTGGGTCGACCCTAGCTGTTTATTACCTTTAGCAACAGATCCAAAAATTAACCCAGACTTTTGTTTTTTAATGGAAACCAAAAAGAACGAAAGGGATATGATGTCATTAGCTAAGGGATGCAATTTCCTTATGCTGAGGGATTTTCTTATGTAGGTAAAAGTAGTGACTCTCTGCTATGTGGGACAGCTTGTTAAATGTAAAAACATTTCTCTAAGATAGAAATATAACGCATTTGATGCTTATGATGAAGATCCAAATCTATTCTGGCTTACTTGCTGTTATGGACATCCTAATCTTAACCTTAGAATGAAGTTTGGGATCAACTGAAAACAATCAAAATGCAAGTGGGAGATGAAAATTGGATCATATTGGGTGATTTCAACCAAGTTCTAGAACCGTCCGATAAACTATCCCACATGCACTCAGACATCAGAGGCCATATTGTCTTTTTCGATTGTTTAAACTATTGTAACTTAATGGAACTCCCAGCTCAAGGCCTTCACTCCACCTGAACAAATAACAGACAGGTGAGGAAGCCATATGTGAATGCCTCAACAGAGCTCTTTGTAACCCACAATGGCTTCAAACTTTTCACCACGCTTCACCCATAAACTTACCAATCATTCAGTTTGATCATGGAATTATGGTCCTTAATGCAAAGAGGACAGCTCCCTTTGTAAGGAGATCCTACAGATTTGAGGCTATGTCCTTCACCTGTAATGCAAGTCTGTTATCCAAGCTGCCTAGAACAACACTGTAAGGGTTCACAAGCCTATGTTTCAATGGCAAAGCTCAAAATCACTGGAGATGCTCTAATGGACTGGAACAGGAAGCACTTTGGAGATCTAAAACAAAGGAAGCATGAGCTTGAACTAGCCTTAAAAAAGGCTCAACTCAATATCCCAAATAAGGAATCAGCTCAGGAGGAAAGAAAGCTAAGACTGGAACTTGAGAAACAATTGGAACCGGAACAAATTCATTGGCTTCAAAAATCTAAATTGAACTGGATAGTTAAGGGTGACAGAAACACAAGCTATTTCCATACAATTGCCTCCAAAAGAAGAACCCAAAATAGGATTATCAGGCATTAAGGATGATAGAAAGTCTTGAATTAAAGACCAACAACACATCAAAACTCTTTTTGTACACCATTTTTGACATGTTTACAGCCTTGATGAACCAATATCCCCAGAGGCTTTTCATGAAAGCCTTTTCGGTCTGAATATTCAGAAATTATCCGAGGATCAAAATTTCATACTGAATGCTCCATTCGCTGAAGCTGAGTTCAAAAAGCCGTTCGACATTGGGGCACTAAAAATGCTTGGACTGGATGGGTAGCCTGCCATATTTTTCCAAGCTAATTGGGATGCCATGGGACCTCTTATAATTGACTCCTCCCTATTTTTCTCAACTCTGGAAGAATGCTTAGAGAAATAAATCGAACCTTTGTAGCCCTCGTACCGAAACAAAAGAACCCTACAAAGGTGGACGATTGTAGACCCATTAGTCTTTGCAATGTGGTCTATAAGATTATGTTAAATGTGTTAGTCAATAGACTGAAACCTATTATCAGTAGTCTCATCCCGCCATTTCAAAATGCCTTAATAGGAAAGAGGTAGTTGCTGACAACGTCATTATAGGGGCTGGGATCTGTCATTTGATACACAAGAGAATAAAGGGAGCAGGAGCCTTAGGAGCCTTTAAAATTGACATGCGTCAGGCTTATGACCGATTGAGATGGGATTTCCTTCAAAAGGTCCTGGAATTATATGTGTTTAACAACCACTGGATCAACCTGATTATGACTTGTTTCTATGCTGTAAGGTATCACGTTCTTGTCAGTGGCAAACCATCAGATTTCATTCTACCAAAAGAGGTCTAGAAAAGGGCGATCCTCTGTTAGATTTCATTCTAGAAAAGGGCGATCCTCTGTCACCATACCTGTTTTTGCTACGCCAAAATATCCTTTCACTCCTGCTTCTTAAAGTTCAAGCTGAAGGTAAGATCAAAGGTATCAGATCGATGACTACTTCATCTTCTTCAGAGCAGGATGGGAAGCCTGTCATAATCTCAGAACTTCCTTGGATTCCTCTTGCAAAATGTTGGGCTGGAAAATTAATCTTCAAAAATCAAAACTGATTGTGAGTCGTAACTGCCACCCGAGATTCATGCGGATTTTTAGGACTTTGCATGTTAAGGTAACCAAAACTCCGGAAAGTACTTGTGATTCCGTCTAGATAAGCTGACTGCTAGAGGCAAATTTTTCCAACCTCGTTTAGATAAGTTTAACTCCAAACTTGCTCTTTGGAAAACCAAATTTCTATCTTTCAGTTGGAAGACTTACCCTTATGCAGTCCACACAGACAAGCTTTCCTGTGTATCATACATCTTGCTTCCAAGCTCCAAGTAACATCAGCGATAAAATTGACAAAATCATCCAGAACATTTGGTGGGGACATAATGAAGGAGAACGAAAAATCTATTTCAGTAGTTGGGATAACTTATGTAAGCCTGCTTGCCAGGGTCGTCTCGGACCCAGGAAAATGAAGAACTTGAATCAGGCTTTCTTTGTGAAACAAGTCTGAAAATTAGTTAAGCAGGAAAGCCAGCTGCTGGAGGCCATAATGGGAAGGAAATACTGCCAGAAAAATTGTTTTATGCAGGTTCAACCTCAACCAAGGGATTCCTGGGTTTGGAAAAGCATCCTTATGGTAGAGACCTATATTATAAAGGCTTGGAATGGCAATTTTGGGGAGGAAGCATAGCAAAAATCATTGAAGGAAACGTCCCAATCCTTGGACCTTACTTCCCTAAACAACTCATCAAACCAAGGGACAGTTAGAAGCATTATGAACTGTCATGGAAGAGACTGGAATTCTGACATGGCAAGCAAAAAAATCACGAGAATGTGTCATTGACAATTAGTAAACTCTTCTTCTATTTCAACGGGAAGGACGAGATAGTGTGGAAATACTCTTTCACAAGACAATTTTTAGTTAGTTTTGCTTACTCTTTATCAATTGGCAGGGCTCAAGAAGAGGACGAGGAGCATAATTCAACTCATAGACCAAGGACATTCTGGAAGAAACTATGCGCTTTGAATATCACCATGCTTTTTGGGAAGATCAGCAATAACTGTCTTGCAGTTAGAGCTGAAATCAAAAGAAAGGATTACTGACATTGACGACTCACGTGTTTTTTGTGCTAACCTCAGTGAGACCACAAATCACATTTTTCTCCAATGATAGTTTGCAAGAGCAGTCTAGTTTGGCTCAAATCTTGACGTTCTTTCATATGATGCTGAAAATGATGGTATTAGTCAGTGAATCACCTACAGGGTGAAGTTATCAAAGAAAAATTATCAAAAAGGCCAAGCTTGGATTGCAAAAGTTGCATGCACCATCTGGTGCATCTGGAAACAAAGGAACAAACGTGTCTTCAAGAATGAAGTTCCTAACACAATGGCAGTCATTAAGCTTGTAGTGGATCTTAATTTCTTTTGTGCTGAGTTTTTCCTATAGCTTCAAGGAATACGAACGAAATAGACACTCCTACATCTCCTTCGAAGCCCGCCGGGACTATACAAACGACTTTCCACCTTGCAATTTATTAGAAGAGGGGTCCAAGTTTACATGCAGGTTCATTCCCTGGACCATACTATGTTTATCTGCATAGCATCGAGGGAAGTGTCGATAAGAATCCAAAACCTGAGTAAGAGTCCATGAGTCATTTGGAGTAGAAACAGATTCCTATCGAGGGTTAACCAGGACAAGAATCTTTCTCTGCACTGGACTTATCAACCTATTTATCAAGACATCTCAAGAATCAAAAATCCAATCAAAGGTCTTCATTTCAACTGGTCCCAGCTACTAGACTCAAATAAGAAATCAGAAAATTAGTGAAACTGGCGTCCATCACTCAAACCTGTTTTAGCTGGCCTTGAACTTTTCTTCTGTTCTTTTTTCACTCTTTTTAGGTTCTTCATGTACTAACATATCTTCTGTCTGTTTTCTGTTTGATCTCGTGTTTTGATATCGAAAAAAATTCATCTTACTTTACCATATTTTTATGCAATAAAATAAACACTCATTATGAACAATATTTCTTAAATGAAAATTGCACCAATAAATACTCAAAGGCAGTACTTTAAGTTTCCTTTTTTCCAACTGGGCTAGGAGCCCTAATTTATCTAATTACTTGCCCGAAATAATTAGAAGCATTAATAAGAGTAAAATATTCAACTTGAAGAAAGATGATCCCTTTGTTACAGACTTAATGGTCAACAAGAAAGAACCTTGCTGTACTAATAAGAGTAAGGTTATTATTGAGGTGAAGACCCGATAATTTTGGATATTAAACTATTATACGACATGTGCACGATATGATTAGAGAAAAAGTAATAGCACTGACGATGCAGTATAAAATTTCATTCAAAAAATGGATAAGTTGCTGTTAATCAAGTTTCCTCTTTGGTCCAACCGTCAAGTTATCAAAGATTTTAAATTAATACAAATTCTAAGGTAACTAGTATTAGCTTACCCAAATCAAATTATTATTTAATTAATAAAAATATTTTATTTAATTTAAATTTAAACTAACTTTTTAAAGAATTTTTTTAAGTACTAATTGAATTGAATTTAATCTAACTACTGCAACACATTCTCAACTTAATTAAAGTTCAAGTCTTGGAATTTTATGCATATCTGTGGGGCAAAACGATGAATTAATTAAACTGATATGCTACATTATGCTATCAAATCATGTTACTTTATTTTATTCTCCATGTATCTTCCTAACGCGGCTTTGCGAAAAAATACAAAGGTTAACCTATCAAATGACAAAAGTTAATTGATGTAAGAATTGTTAGACTGCATTGCATTTGTTACAAAACATTGGTCACTTTGGAGGTCTAAAACTAATTTTTACTATTTTTTCATTTGAGAAAAGGAGCCTCGATAGAAGAAATGATAGCCTTTACTTTATAAAATCATAGTCTAAACTGTTAGTATATGTCTTAGAGCCACTTAGCTTGGATGAGACATATATAAATTAATAATACAAATCAACCACTTAATTTAGTAATACAAGGTCTTCCTTCATGTTACTAGCATGAGTGACAATCTTAAACTACTAATTGGATGAAGCCCATGGAACACATTTGGCTTTGCAAAAGAATTGTAAAAGACACAATTATGAGATTCATATGCATCAAAGCAATGTTCCTAAAATTGTTCCTAGTTATTGTGCTACAAAAATAGGACATTGCCAATGCTCAAAGACTATCACGTGTTATGCCTTCTTACTTGTGAAGTAAGCGACTGATCTCATGGGTTGAAGTACATGGGATGCTTAGAATGACATGTGGGTGCTTGTTTATGGAAGCAAGTTCATTGAACATGGCTTGTGTGAGAATTCCATTTAGTATTATCACTAAATTGTTAATGGAAATATTCTCATGTGCCAATTATGTAACTAGTCCTTTGACTTATGATATTAGCTCATCTTGTATGGAGAATGTCATACTTTGATTCCATTATAGACGAGCCACAGTAGATGAATGCTAAAAGTAGGGTGGTTTTGGGTGTGGCATGAAGCATACAAAGATGGATGAGTGATCTGAGAGAATTCACCACTACAAGTGACATAGGGGACATATTTCTGAAGGAAATTCTTTCATGATGAAGTCTGGCCTCATTTATACATTGGATTTAAAAAATATCAAAACATAAACATAATCGTAGTGGAAATTATAAACATAGAAGCAATCGGACTTCCTTATGGATCTTTAAAGAGGGACTTAAATGTAGTAAACAATTAAATTTTCATTCAAGATTTAATCATCCGTATGATCATAAGGTGTAGATAACCCATTTTATCCGAGCCATCATCTAGGGCATCAAGGGTCACTATTTAAGGCTTCATCAGGTTTATTCAAGCAAGCACAGATTAGTCTCCTAGTTAAGGTGAGGTGCCTAGGGAGTCAAAGGTGCATGAAATTCACATTTACATAAGTATGCATTGATACATGACCTTTAGGTATCGGTACAAGGCTTCCACATCATCAAAATTCAAAAAACCAGTATTTGTATCGATGCCAGATGCCATGTATCAATACAATTATTGATGGTGTAGATATAGAAAGCCTTTGTATCAATACAAAATTATGTCAAAGTTAAAATTGCTATTTTGGGTAGCCAATATCAATACAAGAAGTGATGGTATTGTCGTTACTAGCTTCATTGTATTGATACATTGAGCAAAAATTTGCTCTAAGTATTGATATTGGATGCATAGTTTGATACCTGGGAAAAAAAAAATTTGTTCCAAGTATAAAAAAGGTAGTTGTATTGATACACCAAGGCTAAAATGCCCAATTAATGCCATTTTTGCCATAAAATCAAAACATGAATTTGGTCATGACTTTGGCCATAAAAATCATTCAATCTCAAACATAATTTCCTAAAAATTATGTAGACTTATTTTGGGCTTAAACATTGGGTTTTAACATTTTTGAATGGTCCATTAAACTTGTCACAAGGGCATTTCATACTATAATGTGGATAGATGAAGGGCAAGCTTGACAGTGCTCACTATACTAGCCTTTAGATGGTTTGTTTCTGTTAGCAAGTATATACGTCAACTAATGAAATGTTTAAAGGTGCTCCTAAGTACAATAAGTCACCATATTGTTTGTCCTAAAAGACTTAAATGCCCCACCTTTGCTAGGTTTTTGATGGGTGAGATTGAATCCTATATAAGATATGTTGTGAGCTCAGCCAAAAAAAAAACTTTTACATATTTACATTAGTGACCACTTAAAAAATTTTTTATTCCTGTAGCTCCCCCATTAGCCCTCAAAACCCTCCACAACCATCACCGTACCACAAAAAAATTCATCCATTAATATAATAGCCTTCAAGCTCATTCTCAACCACTCTTTCTTGCTAAAATCATAGCAAGGGAAGGCAAAAAAGTGAGCTACAAGTTCAAAACATTTTTTTCTTAATATTAGCAACAAGGTTTCCAAAGCTTTTGGGGTATATTTTCTTTTCTATTTCCCTTTCATTTATTTATTTTTATCTAGTGAGCCTTAATACGTTGACCATAACCTTGTCTTAAGATTTTCATTTATTTTATGGCCTTGAATGTGGTAGACATTGGATTTATGATCCTTCATTGGCCCCTTCATCATGTTTCTTCATTCTTATATGTTTCATCCATTTAGAAAATGTGTTTTGATGTTGTTTTGAAATTTCATCAAGCTTTTCTCTTTTGTTGAAGCATGTTTATATTATCTCTATGACAATATTCTTGATGTCAAGCATTTAACTAACATCTCTGTGCATTCTTATGCTCATTTCTGCACATATAGTCATCAATTTCATGCCTAAATGTCATATTTACATATCTGAATATGCCTGTCATGTTCTTAATCATGAATATCATCTTTAGGTCATCACATGTTTGGGAAAATGCTTGTTTGTTGCTTGTCAAAAATCTATCTTCCTAAGAAACCCCTAAGTTAAGGCCATGTTAATGTCAATAAATAAGCATTAATAGGGACTTAAGGTTTTTATTCATTGGTTTTCTAATTTTCATGTTTGGATTGAAGGATTATTGAGACCAAATGTTTTATTTTTCAAAAATAAAATGTTTTATTGTTCAAAGTTGTTTGTGCCTTGATGCTTTTGCCTAGAGTCTTTGTGTTTGTGCATGGTCAATTACCTGTTTCATTATCCCAAATTACTTTTGGATAGTGTAAATGAGGTCATAAAGCCCATGTCACTCATCCCTTTCAATAACAGATGTTCGAATGTCCATGGCTTGAGTTTAGTCCCATAAAACCTGTCAAAACTAAACAACTCCTCTATTTTGCCTTGATAACATAGTGGCATTGCCTTGAAAAATCATTTTCAAACTTTAAACCATTTTTCATGAATTTTCAATATTTTTCCATGAAATGGCATCAAATTACCTTTCTAATGGTATTTTGTTTGCCTTCAGATTGTTCTGGATGAAGGAGATATGATTTTTTTTCTAAAACCCATAGAATTTGTTATTTGCATTCTGTTTGGGCCATTTCACCCCTATCAGATAATTTTTCTTAATTTGTAAAATATTTTTTTCTAAAAAATTCATTAAAATTTTTTCTAGAAATGTATTGTTTGTGATCTAGTGATTCCTTATGAGTCAGGAATGATTTTTCAAAATTTGCCATATCCTTCCCCTTACATGTGATGTCAATGTCTAAACTCAATTGCAAAAATTATTTCCACTTGGAAGGTGAATTTTTGTGATTTTTATGATAATTTGACATTAAATCTTGTCAAGTTTCCTTTCTAATAGTACCTCATCTAACCCCTGAAACCTTTGAATTTGCCCAGAATAAAATCGAAAAGGGCAAAAACGTGATGCTGTCCCATATTTCCAACATTAGTCAACGTTAATTGATTTTTTCGAATTCCCACACTAAGGCATTCGAATGTCTTTAAACGGTCCAGATTAGTCTCTTTGAGTCAAAATATGTGCATCAACCTTGTAGGCTTGGATTAAGGTACAAGCAATCTTCGTCATGCCACTTCTATTTTTATTAAGTTCTTTTTAATTAAAAATCACATATTTTGTCAAGAATTGTCAAGAATATCTTTTTTGTTAAGAAATTGTTGAGCTTTCATCAATTTAAATCTTCCAACCCAATCTTTGTGAAACTACCAAAATTTTTATTTATGGGGATACTCGAACACTATTTTCTAAAGGGATACTCCAACTTTAAAAAAAAATTATCAAGACTCAAAATTCTTTTTTCCTTTTAGTTGTGAACTTTTGCAAAATTCAAACTTGGTTTTCACACCTCAATTAATCAATGGATCTAAACCAGCTCAAAATTGTTAACTTGGTTGTTTCTAGATAACCAATGACAATTATGAGATACGTTTCGAACATCGCTTCTTTTTCCTTTTTATAGTTTTGTGTGATTTATTTTATATGATATTATCTCATTTTATCGTCTTACTAACATGTTTCCTTTTAATGGTCATCTTGCATCCATATTTTCAAAAGTGTTTTTTTTTTTCTAGAAGTTATAAGGCAATGTTCCTTGTAAGTACCTTTTCAGTGCTTGACACTAAATATCTGATTTTTGAAAATTAAATCTAGAGAATATTTTAGTGAAACATCTCTATGTTCCATATTTCTGTGAAGTGCATAAGTGATTTAAATTTTTATTTAAAACCCGAGTTTACTTTATTCAAATTCATGCATAAAAAGGGGATTATATCAAAATAATGATAAGTCAAAATCGAAGGAACAAAAACCAAGTTAAGATAGGACTAGGAAGGTATTGATTTCGGGTGTTACAGAGAGGTTCATACCTTATTACATGTAACCAACTTTCAGACCCAACCATCAAATCTCTAGACCACGTAGACCATGGAATCAATGTCTCGAGTTTCGTAACTTAAAAGGTTAGTTTTAATAGGCATCCGATCGTGCCTAGCCTTAAATGATTAGTGGCAACTCCAAGTATTAGTCACTTCATGGTGGCCGTCAAGATCAATCGAGCAAGTGGTTTATCTAACAATCCTTCTCATGAAAAAAGATGAGAACCCATATTTCTTCACTCCCATCACATCAAAAAGGAAAAATCTCAGTTGAGAGGAAATTTTCTTGTCTAGAAAAAATATTTTAAGTTGTGTGTGATCTTTTTTGCAACAAAAGTGGAGGCATGGTGCCGAAAAAAGGTTACCTTGATTTTTAGATGTTGAAATCTAAAATAAATCAACCCTAAGAGACTTGAAAGAAATCAGCTAGGCTTTCTTGAGGATTTCTTGAAGACCACAAGCAGCACAAATGTCTTACCTCTAACGATTATCCACACAGGTAATTTTTGAAACTTTTTAAGGCCTAGTGGCTTTTGAATGCTAGCTAGAAGGGTAGCAAACCTTTAACCAAAATATAATCTTTCTTGTTTTCACAAACATAAAATTAGAATAATTCTCGAAGGTGGTTGGCACAATAATCAAGAAACTAAAAAAGAGGAGGTAGCAATGTGGTAGAAACCCTTAAAAATTTTTGTAACCTATATAATTATTTTTTCTATCAAATTAGGTCAAAAGCAAAAACCTCAAATTTTTCTATCCCAACTAGTCTTTATATAATAGCTTAATCTTAGTCCTAGTTAAACTTAGGATGGAAAAGTTTTAACCTAATCAAAACTCCTAAATGAAGTGAAACTCTTTTCCTTGTTTTAGTTGTTTTAATTTAAACCAACCCTGGTTTCAAAAACTTTATGGCCAACCTTTTTTTTCCTTCCTTTGGCTAAAATATCCACTAAAATTGGGCTAAAGAAATTAACCCAACAAGCTTGGGCTATAAGCATGGGTTTTGAGTAATACAGGATTTTAGGCAGCCTTATATTTCCATGAATTTAATCTAATTAATTCAATTCTTTATTTCTCTAAATAAATAAACATTATTTATTTAATAAATGTGATTATCAAATAATTATTATAAATAAATAAATAAATTGGAAACATAATGTTGCTATTTTATAAACATCCTTATGGATTTTATCACATAAAATCTTTAAATCAATTAAAAATCTTTTTAACTTGATTATGTTATTATTTAACATTAATTATCCAATAATTAATAGTACAATAATATTCCAAGGGATTTAGTTTAAGACATTTGATAGAAAAATTTGATTCACAATCAATCCCTAGTTTAGTAGAAATCCTGTTTCAAAAAGGACTAGAGTTTATCCACCTTTATAGCTTATGTCTTAATTTAGACATTATTTTAATAAGAAAATTTTTATTATTAAAGTCTTAATTAGACAACAAAATCTAGATTATACAGATATAATTTTATCTTAAATAATTGAGATTTTAAATTAAGTCCTCTATTCAAATTACCTTTTATTTAATTAAATCATACTTAATTAAATCCAAGATATTGGCAATGAACATAAGTAATCTTATTAATCATGTTCATAGATCAAGAGCAGGATTTAGCAATCCATCATGACCACTTAAATGTTGAAGAAATTAGTATGACCTTAAAGAAACCTTTCAGTAACTAGCCTCTCAGTGTAGTATGGTCCTTTCACCATATGTCTCAGATAGATATGAGCATGGTGCACTATCTACCCAAACCTCTATCCATATTAGTTCTTGTAACTCATGGTTAATGATCATGGATCTGTAAGGAACTATTCCTTGTAATCCATTGTGCTATGATCAAAGACTTAATCCAATCAACTGTAGTCAAGAACACTCAAAATATGTCTCCAATGTCACTCAAAGTGGTGAGTCTTATCTGGATCACTCATTCATCTACCATATGATTCATGCTATACCCAGACCATTATACTATGAGTATCAATCTATTGTGGATCCGTTCATGATGGAATCAAAGCATAAGACTCTTCATGTAAGATGACTAGTATCACAAGTCAAAAAGCTATTATACACAATTAGCACATGAGAACATATTCCATAGACACTCAAATGACTTATACCAAATGGAGTTCTTAATCGGGTCATATTCAGTGAACTTGTTTCCACAAAATAGACACTCATATGCTATCCCTAAGTATATTGTATACTTCAACCTCTATAAGATCCAAGGGTTATATGTATTTAGTGCATAGAGGCTTAGCATATACAAGTCCTTGTGCATTGTCAATGCCTCATCTTGACAATACGATGACTAGGAACATTTTTAGAAACATGAATTTAATGCATAAAGATCTTATCAGTGTAACTGGTTTACTCACTTTGCAAGGCCATTGTATTTCAAGGGCTTTATCCAATTAGTATTTGCACGAGTGTCAATTAGGCCACTAACATGAAGGAAAACCCATGATACTTTAAGCTTTGTAACATTTATTATGTTATTTGACCATGTATCCCATGTCCCAATTTGATTGATTTAAGGGTATACAATAACAATCTTATATGTTCTTGGCTTTAGTTAACTTGATAAAGTTGTTGGCCATCACATGATGAATTTATAAGAAATAATTTCTCCAAACTCATGAGGTTAACTATATGCTGCAAGAACTAGCATGGATTTATACATGAATAGACATTGCACCATGCTCATTATCTTTCTAGAATATTTAGTGAAAGGCTAAATTACACTGCCAAGCTGATTACTAACAGGTTTCATTGAGGTCATTCTTGACTCTTCAACATTTAGGTGCTCTCGATGGATTGCTAGATCCAGCTCTTGATCAATAAACATAGTTAATAAGATTAATTTTGTTTACTAGCTAATGGGTCATGCATAATAAGATGATCTATTGGATTAAATATGAGATTTTATTAAGTATGACTTAATTAAATATAAGGTATAAGGAGGAGGATTTAATTGAATTAGTTCGATTAAGTATTATTAAATACATAAATTAGATATATGAAATCTAATTAGAGATATTTTAATGTGGCAATAAAAATAAGAATATCTTATCAAGATCATATCTAATAGTAGACATATTAATAAGATATCTTGATTTTGAATTGGATAATTATTTTTGGCAAATTAAATAATTATCTGATAATTATTTAATAAATAATACATATATGAAGTAAAATGGTTTTACTTAGGCAAAAAAATTAATTAAGAATTAAATGTACTTGCATGTAAAAAGGGGTTGGCCTAAAAGCCTTAATTATGAATAGGCGTTGCTTTGAACGAAACCTATTTGGACTTGATATGAGTTAGACACAATATTGGTGGGCCCTATTGGTGTTGGATTAAGTCAAGATATTAAATATTTAATGTTTAGGACCAGTTTTAAATGGACTAAGTAAAAGGGTTATACGTGAATCCATATGAAAACACTAAAAATGGCCTAGTACTAGGCTTAGTTAACCCATTAGCTAAGCCTAACATAATTTTAAATGTATAAATATCATCTATAAGGGTTTTTGGCTAAGGTGGCTATCAAAAACCCCTAGGCATATAAACCTTGCAATCTCTACCAAGGTTGGTGCAATCTTAAGCTCTTATTAAGCTTATTGCGCGGTATTTACTTTTTAGATGTAGAAAAATTCTTGATCTAGTTAAAAATGAGAAAAACAGTTTTCTAGTGTTAGAGAGAGTTTATGCCACCCTTAAAAGGCTAACAATACCATTGCCACCTCCCTACAGCCTCCTAATAGCATGATTTCATATCCTTATGACTTTCTTGAACTGCTCTTGGTTGTGTGAGAAAGAGAAAGCGACTATATTCTACCTTTTGGTTAAGACCTTACAAGCCTTTTAGCTAACACCAGAGAATCACTGGACCTTATGAAGGCTCCAAAAGACATCATTGTTGATTACCATTAGAGGTAGGACACATGTTCTGCTCATGATCTAAAAAATCCTCTAAGTGTGCCTTTGCTACCTCTTAACAGGTGTTTTAGGGAATTAATTTAACTCTAGATTACAATATTTGAGATATAGGTAATCCCTTATTAGATAGGTGATTAAATTATATTTAAAATGAATATGATTTACTACATGTAATGCCCTCCTTAAAGATTCATAGAGAAGTCTAATTATTTCTATGTGACATCTTTCGCTGCCATTTTAAAGTTATTTTATTAATTTTTGAAATCCAATAATTGCATGAAGCTAGACTTTACCTGGATACGATCCTTACAAGTGGTATTAGAGCCTATAGATAATGAATTAGGTGTAGTACATGTTGGCTGAATCATGGTGATTGGCATCTTGATGTCACAGGCATTGATCTGTATGTTTCAGCTACGAAACCTTTGTAAAATAATTTTTATAAATTTTCTTAATTCTGGATTGCATGCTTAAGATATGTATAAATCAAGATTAAATGGTTTAATAATTGATAAAATTTTTTTATTTATCCTGATTGAATACACATTAATGTGTTGAAAACCATCGTTGTTTAACTACTCTTGCATGCGATTTGAAACCCAATTTTTCCTTTGTTTCCTTTGTTGTAAAAATTGATTTTTATATTTTTTATATTATGCTTTTTCATATAATATGTAAAAAAATTAAATTTAATTTATTTGCACTTTTTTTGGTAAAAGAAAACTAATCTCGAGCTTAGTGTGCAAAAATCTCAAAGTTGGAATTGTACGGGTAACTTTAGAGATATTATGCCTAATGCACCATGAAATCTTTTTGGAAATGTTCCACATATTTGCTGGATTTTAGGCAGCAAGTGAATTGAATATGATTTGGATTACATGCTATTCTTGTCGCTAAAATTTATAGCAAATGTTGTTGCACTTGGTTTACTCCAAATCATGCCTGGGAATGGCAATATATTGCCATTTCGGTTGCTGCTATGATCGATCTTTGGTAGTGGTTAATGAATATTTGCAGCACCTAAAGTAGCCCCTAAACACTCTACAATGATAGTGGTCAAAGGCCATTCGCATGGCCAAAGAGATTGCCTAAATTGAGGATGCTAAGCATTAGATTTTGACTTTTGTTAGAACTAGTTTCCTAGTGGGATTGAAAATTATATAAGTCAAGAATCTGATTCCTAAAATTTACGAATGAATTCGTAGTTGGATTATATAAATTTTATCTAATGGATGAGATTCCTAAAAGTTAAGGATTGGCTTTACAAAATCGAAAGGTTTTTATGACAGTAGAGTCTAAATCAGACATGTCAGTAAAAGGATCAAAATTTGAAAAATATTTTTCTTAAATTGTTTATTAAAATAAGTTCTCATAATTTGGATTCTTAAAATGTCAATTTTAGAGACCAAAAGAGCATGCAATTAAAAGAACTTGTCCTATTAGAGACAGATCACCTAAAAGTTATGCAATGTCTGTTTTAAGACAAACTTCTTGAAAGATTAAGAACATCATTAAAATTGTTTTAACTGACATGGCTGATTCTTATAGATACTTTGATAAATTAAAATTATTTTATTTAGATTTAATTATAAAAGCATAATGGATGATTATAGAATAGACCTTAGTATAACTGGGTTATAGACGGTTGAATTTTTCTTTTGGTACTTATTTTATAAATAGAGTCTACAAACCCTGCCTTTTCTTTTTATTTCTGGATTATAAATTCTCTTCTCACCTAACTCCCCTTAAAAGTAACTCAACGTTTCTCACAATGATATGTAATTGTTACATAGGACTTGTAGATTTAGGATTAGAATAAAATTAGAATTTATGTAATTCCAAATGTAAAAAGATGGTGCCAAGAAGAAAGGACCAAGGAGATCATCATCAAGACTTGTGATGACCTTGTTTAATATTTAGAGGAATATGACTAACTAGTTGCCTAGTGGCTCAAGGAAACTAGATAGATAAAGTCCACAATCATCCTAGTAGATTACATGTTTAGATTTATTTTAAAAATTATATATATGTTATATATGTAGGACTTTTGGTCATGCTCAATCAAATAAACAAAATTAGATTAAAATAATACCAAAAACCATTGAAAGATCAACTTTTATGTTTTTAACCGATCTAAAAATGCAAGAACACAAAAAAAATGAAATTATACCTTAAACCGAGATTGCCAAGACCTGGTTTATTTGAAATCTACTTGTTCTTGCACATTGAGCCTAGTAGTTGCAAACCAGACCCATC
Source organism: Adansonia gregorii (assembly GCA_038382025.1). NCBI lineage: Eukaryota > Viridiplantae > Streptophyta > Magnoliopsida > Malvales > Malvaceae > Adansonia > Adansonia gregorii. The sequence goes on along the minus strand of JBBYHO010000015.1, from coordinate 25,327,630 downwards.
TTATTATCTAGCCTCCAATGGTGATATACAGGTGACTTAAAAATCCTTCACAAAGAAGGATTGTGTTTTTCCTGGGGTTTGTGCTAGCAACTTAAATTTGGTAAAGCTCTCTTGATTAAACACTTTTACTGTGTAAAAAATAAAAAAAAGAGAACATTTTTCTTTTTCAAATATTTAGCCATTTAGCTAAACCTAATTTAGAATGGCTAAAAGCGTAAATTTACTTTAGATGAAAAAAACACCATAATTATTTATAGTTAGCTAGAGTGAGATAAGGTTTTGGTTTAATTATGCTTAATCCTTAGATTAATAAAACTTTTTCAATTTAGTCCCTAAGAGATCAATATCTTTATAATTTAGAGCAATCCCATTTTAATTCCATAAAATAACCTTTATACGCGTGACCATTAAGCCCTTAACATGTTGGTAATAAAGATATATTAATTCGGTTAAGAATATTTATATTTATAAACCATGAGCGGCATCAAGCAACACATTATAGCCACCTAAATGCTAGGATAGTCAATATGGTTTTAACAAGTTTTTCAGTGTATAATATGTTACTGTAATTCGATCCTTTCATCATGTATCTTAGTTAAGGCAAAAGCATGGTGCAGTGCCTACTCGTAGCCCTTTCCATGTCAGTCTTGCAGCCTTATGTGTTAACCTTATAATTAATATAGACTTGGCCAGGGACTCTAAGTGAACGTGGGTTTGGAACAAATGAGATATGTCCCTTTATATCACTTGGGGTGATGAATCTTCTCTAAACCATTCATCCATCTTTAGTACACTTCATATCATACCTAAAACCACCTTATCTTAGGCACCCATCAAAGTGAACTTGATCATGATGATCTCTAAGTATAATAATTCACATACAAGGTGACCTGGTATTGTAAAGGTTGGAATGAGTACTTTAATATGATTAAAAGTAAGAAGCTTATAAAAAATTTGATATTAGATGTACACTGAGATTAATTCCCTTCTCTTGGTATATAATACCAAAAAGATGGTACTTAAATATATATGACATATTCTAAGACCTAAATGAAAAGAGTGGTGAAGAAGGACCATGACATTGGCAACCTTGTTGATATTAATCAAAACTTGCCTTCTTGATTAATGTTTTTTAAACATAATAATGATTTATTCATAAACATTAGATGTTTATTTTGGCATTCCTATGCTAATTAAAGATAATTTCTGGCATTTGATGTCATGCTTAGGTTATTCTTCATTAAATAATTCATTAAAGATAGAATTTGTTCTACGTAATGGTCTTATTATTCTCAAATACACACTTATAATGGTATTGAGATTACTAAAATGGCCTATAACTTATAGGATTGAAAATAGTTTTCAAATCCAATTCCTTTTAATTCTATAATCTAGGAATTAGTGGGAGGCATTTATGATTTTTTTTTAAAGTTACTTAATGATAAATAGCCATGATGTTAAAGTTGTAATTATTTAGAATGTTCTAAACTAGAAAGGATTGCAAGTTTATACTTTAAAGGTCATAAATAAACTCCTTAACTTAGGCTCACAAAAAGAGTTATGTTTGGATCACTAGTAAACAAGCTAATAAAAGATTTCTATAGTTGTTAAAGTAAAACTGAGCCATATGATTGGAATCTGGGTCTTATTGTGATTCGAATAGCTAATGACTTTGATAAAAAGATTATAATGAATTTGACCAAGCATATTTTCACAATAGTAGTAAATCTTTGTCCAAGTTGAGACACATTTGCTAATAAAAAAGTTTGGTATTAAATGCATTAGTGATTGGCTTTTTACAGGTGAGAGATGTTAGTATATGCCCTAAAGCCAATCAGCTTGGATGAGGCATATATAAGTTAATAATGCAAGCCAATCACTTAATTTAGTGGTACAATGTTTTTCTTCATGTTACTAGCATGATAGTCAATCATGAACTACTAATTGGATGAAGCCTATAAAACACACCAAAAGAAATTGCAAAGAGTTACAATTATGAGATCTTTATGCACCAAAGCCATGTTCCTAAAATTGTTCCTAGTCCTTGTATAGCTAAGGTGGGGCATTGGCAATGCTCAAAGACTAGCATGTGTTATGTCTTCTTACTTGTAAGATAAGCAACTGATCTTGTGGGTCAAAGTATATGGGATACTTAGGATGGCACGTGGGTGCTTGGTTTATGGGAACAAGTTCACTTAACATGGCTTGTGTTAGAACTCTATTTGATATTACCACTAAAATATCCATGGAAATGTTCTCACGTTTCAATCTTATAACTAGTCCTTTAACTTATGATATGAGGCGATCTTGTATATGGAGTGTCATGTTTTGGTTTCATCATAAATGGATCCACAACAGATGGATGGCAAAGGTAGGATGGTTTTGGTATGGCATGAAGCACACGAAGGTAGATGAGTTATCAAGAGAGGATTACCACTCTAAGTGATATCAAAGATATATTTCATATGTTCTTCACTTGGGTTAACTTGACAAAGTCATTGGCCAACACATGATGAATTTACGAGAAATAGTTTTTCTAAACTCACAAGGTTAATCATATGCTATAGAAACTAGTTTGGATTAATACAAGAGTAGATACTGCACTCTCATGGTCTTTTCGAGATATTTGGTAAAATGACTGAATTATATTGCTAAGCTGGTTACTAAAATTTTTTTCGAGGCCATTCGTAAATCTTCAACATTTAGGTTGTCATGATGGGTTGCTAGATCCCGCTTTAGATCTATGAACATAGTTGATGGGATTAATTATGTTCATTGCCACATGTTGGGAACCTAATGGGTCACACAAATAAGATGATCCATTGGATTAAATCCGTAATTTAATTTAGTATGACTTAGTTAAACAAAAGGTATAATAATGAAGACCTAATTGAATTAGTTCAATAAAGTATTATTAAAGACATAAATTAGATTTATGAAATCTAATTAGAGATATCATAATGTATTAATAAAGATAAGAATTTCTCATTAAGATTATGTCTAATAATGACATATCAATAAGGATATCTTAGTTTTATGCTAGATAATTTTTTTGGTAAATTAAATAATTATTTGATAATTATTTAATAATATTTACATGAAGTAAAATTGTTTAATTTAGACAAAAAAATTTAATTAAGAATTAAATTTTCTTTCAAATAAAAAAGGGTTGGCCCAAAAGTCCTAATTATGAAGTCAAATAGGCCTTGTTTTAAAAAAAATAGAATATGAGAAGATTATACGAACAAGTTGAAAGGAGGAGGGTCAGGGGTTATATTCTTTTAAACTTAATCAAAAATCGAAAAAATGCAAGTAGCTACTTCGAAAATGTAGTAAAGAGGTTCTGGGGAATAATAGGAGAAAGATTGTTTAAAAAAATATTAGATATTCAAGGAGGAAATATTGAAATAGATGATTGGGAATTGTCGTAATGTGCCTAGAGATGGATCTTTGCAGATCTATAGGTGCATTCGACTTAAAATATCTTTTTGACTAGGAAATGCATTCTTGACTGAGACTTTTTCTTCGCGACGTGATAAGAATAAGAAAGCATAGATTCTTGACTCGTGATATAGTAAAGGGAACCAAAAGATGAATCGCTCATCTTATTGGTCTTGGATGACCATTATAAAGTGGCCAACGCTTGGAGTCGCCACTGATTATTTTAGGCTAGGGATGATCGGATGCCTATTAAAACCTATGTCTTGAGTTATGAAACTCAAAACACTGATGTGGTCTACATAGTACCAAAGATTTTCCATTTGAGTTCAAGAGTTTGTTACAAACTATGAGGCATGAACCTCTTCATGACGCTCGAAATCGATACCTTACTAGTTATGTCTTATCTCAATTTCATTCTTTCAACCTTAACTCGTCACTATTTTGATATAACCCCCTTTCAATGCATAAATTTTTATAGAAATACAAATCTAGGTTTCAATGAAAAGATTTAATCTCATATAAACCCCGAAGAGATGGGGAATATATAAATTTTCAATAAAAATGACCTATGGATTTTACTTTGAAAATGAGATATTCTGTTGGATTAAATCCATAATTTAACTATGATTTAGTTAAATAAAAGGTATAATAATGAAGACCTAATTGAATTAGTTCAATTAAATATTATTAAAGACATAAATTAGATTTATGAAATCTAATTAAAGACATCTTAATGTGGCAATAAAGATAAGAATTTCTTATTAAGATTCTGTCTACTAATGACATGTCAATAGGGATATCATGGTTTTACGCTAGATAATTATTTTTGATAAATTAAATAATTATGTGATATTTATTTAATAATATTTACATGAAGTTAAATTGTTTAATTTAGGCAAAAAATTTAACTAAGAAGTAAATGTTCTTTTAAATAAATAGGGGTTAGCCCAAAAGCCCTAATTATGAAGTCAAATAGGCCTTGTTTTGAACAAAATGGAATATGAGAATATTATAAGAAAAAGATGGAAGGAGGAGGGTCAGGGGTCATATTCTTTTAAACTTAACCAAAAATCGAAAAAATGCAAGCAATTACTTCGAAAGGGGAGTAAAGAGGTTCTGTGGAATAATAGGAGAAAGATTGAGGCTTTGTTTCAAAAAATATTAGATATTCAAGGAACAAATATTGAAATGGATGATTGGGAACTATCGCAACATGCCCTAGGGTGGATCCTCATGGATTTATAGGTGCATACAACTTAAATATCTTTTTGACTAGGAAATGTCTTCTTGACTATGACTTTTTCCTTCGTGACATGATGAGAAGAAGAAAGCACAGATTCTTGACTCGTGATATAGTAAAGGGAGCCATAAGACAAATCGCTCGTCTTATTTGTCTCAGATAACCGTCACGAAGTAGCCAACGCTTGGAGTCACCACCGATCATTTTAGGCTAGGCATGATCGGATGCCTATTAAAACCTATGTCTTGAGTTATGAAACTCGAAACATAGATTCCGTGGTCTACGTAGTACCAAAGATTCACTATTTGAGTTCGGGAGTTAGTTACGCATGATGAGGCATGAACCTTTTTGCGATGCTCAAAATCGGTACCTTACTGATTATGTCTTATCTCAATTTTGATTCTTTCGACCTTAACTTGTCAATATTTTGATATAACCTCTTTCAATGCATAAATTTTTATAGAAATACAGATTCAGATTTCGATGAAAAGATTTAATCTCATATACGCCCCGAAGAGTGGGGAATATATAAATTTTTTTAAAAAAATGACCTTTAAATTTTACTTTGAAAAAGGAGTATTCCAATTTGGGCACTGAAGAGATGCCCACGCAGAACATCACCTTTCATTTTACTTGAAATGATTTGAAAATATGAATGCAAATAATCATCATAAAGAAATCATATTAATAGGGCAATAAATGAAGTAGCATAACATGAACCATTCAATGTAATGATAAAAAGAAGGGATGGACTATTTGAATTTATCTCGTAATTAGATTCGATTATCTAGGAATAACCAAATCGATAATTTTTGAGACAGATCTACATTCCTTGATTAAACAAGGTTTTTTTTGTAAATAAAAATGGACTTGAGTCTTGACATGTTATGGAAATTTAGGAAAAAGAAAAATTTAATTGTAGTTGAAAGATAGGGTTAGAGTATTCCCTCGAAAAGATAAGGTTGGAGTATCCTCGAGGATGATGAATAATTTTGACAAAGGAAGATTTTCAAATCTTAACAATTTTGAAAAAGTAAGGTTGGAGTATCTCAGGGTTGGAGTATCCAATAAAAGTGACATGTGCGAGACTCTTTAAAGAAGTCAATTTGAAAAACTTTAGTTGACAAAACTTTATGATTTAGAAAATGAATGAGTATTTTGATTCTTTTTGATAAAAAAAATTATCGTGAATAAGGATGGTAAAGATGTAAAAAAAAATTTGTGCCTGGATGCAAGCCTATGGGAGGTCAAAGCATGTTCTCAAGGTTGATGAGGGTGATATGGTGACATTCGAATGTCTCGAGAGAAAGCTCGGGAAAATAACCCAATTTTGACCATAACTGAAAACTAGGGGATAACATCGCGCTATCCCACTTTTTGAATTTATTCTAAATTGGTTTGAAGGTTTTAGAGGTTGAACAATATACCATTAGAAAGGTAACTCAATGAGGGTCAATTTAAAAATATTTTCAATATCCTAAAAAGTGACTTTCAGGGGAATAAATTTCCAAGTTTGGATTAATTATGCTACTAGTAAAGCATACAAGGGATAAGATGTGTCAAAATTTGAAAAATCACCTCGGACTCATTTGGTATCCAAAAAATACAAATGATACCTTTTTGAAAAGGGAATTTCATAAATTATTTAGGAAAAATGTTTAAAGGATTTGGAAAAATCATTTAATGGGTCTAAATGGCCTAATTAATATACATGTAGCTAATTTCAGGGGTTTTGGACAGTTTAGATTTAAAAAACCATAACTCTCTCATCTGAAATGATCTGGGGTGTATAAGATATCATTTTACAGATAATTTGAAACAATTTAAGAGGCAAATATCAAAAAATTAATGAAAAATTACTTGGGATTTTAAACTAAATTTTCAATTCGTAATTGTTGTGCTGTTAGCAGAAGACAAAGCAAAGCAGAGGGTTTTTTTATTTTTCTTTGTGTTTTTGGGTCCAAACTTGGGTCATTGACATTCGAACATCCATGACTGAAGGGAAAGAGTGGCATGAATATCACGAACTCATTTGCACAGCCTCACAGTAGTGTGGGATGATGAAACAGCCTATTGATCATTTCATTCAAGGTTTCGACTTAAAAACAAGGCACAAACATTTTGGGAACAAGTACAGGGCCATTTTCAATGGAAAATTAAAAGATTTGAGCTCATTTAACCAAGATTTCAGATCTGAAAAACTTAATTTTTCCTAAGCTTTTTTTTGCTAACTTTAAGGAAAATGCTAAGTTCATGCTAATCCTCATTAGTTAAGGTTAACATGCTTAGCTTAGGGAGGTTTTGAAAATCAATTTTTTTTTATAGCTATCAAACATGACTTAGACAAGGAGAAGACAATGAACATACAAGGGGATGGCACATAACATAAATGGGGATGCTAACTTTAATAATGGTCTTGACAAAAAAAATGCTATGCACACATCTTATGAAGTAAAGCATGCCGAAAATGATAATGATTCATGACAAAATGCAAGTTAATGTATAAACATGCTTGAAAAGTGCTAGGCTAAGGATTTGTGCATGGATTGAACATAACATGATGCATGGATACGGCATAAAATGCATGAACAAGAGATATACAAAATAATGAGGATGAAATGAGACACTTTGCACATGAAAAGGGCCATCAAGCCATCCATTCCTAAGCTACCACAACCAAAAGCCATGATAATACATGAAAATCCTAAGAGGGTGGTGGAAGCATGGAAAGCTCACTAAAATGATGAAGATGCTGAAAAACTAGAAATGAAACTGATTAAGTAGGAAGTTATACCAACAAAGCTTCAATTTTGGTCAAGTGGTTGGAGCAATAGTGATGGCCTAAATTCCCCTATGTTCCTTGTTGTTTATGAGCAAGAAATGTGAGAAAAAGATAGGCTTCAGTTCTAGTATGGTTGAGGATAATATTTTAGACTGTATAGTGGTGGGAGTGAGTGTTTAGGGCTATTTTTGGATGCGAGTGAAGGGCTATAAGATTTTGTTTTTTTTGATCTGTGAATAAGTTAAGAGAGCTGAAACAAGCTAGAAAAAACTTTTGTCATTTAAGATATTGATGGCCTATTTATACCAGCACTTTGGAGCTAAATTGGAGGTGTTTTTGGTCATTTCTCAAGCGGACAAAGTTCTGACAGCTGATGGCTATAGGCTAGCTGTAGAAAGCAATTTGCTGCCAATGTGATGGACATAGGGTGGTTGGTTTGATTGCTGAAATCAGATACCAACAAGTAAGGTGGCTGATGGTGACATTTGTCAACAAATAAGGGAAGAGTAGGGTGATTATATGACATTGGCCCTTTATAATCTAATTTGGACTTCAAAAAAATGTTTTGATTAATTCACAAGTCCAAATTCATAATATGATATTGCTTTTGATCTTTTTTAATGCAAAACTGAGTTAAAATTGACCTTTGGATCAATGGTAGACAAGTAAAAATGCCCTGATCATGACAAATAGCCTACATGTATCGATACATTGAAGAATGTATCGATACATTTAGTCTAAAAACCCTCAAATGTATCGATACCATGAAACATTGTATCGATACAATGGAGCATTGTATCCATACATGTTGATATTTATCGATACATCCGCTTTACAGAATGCAAGTTTTGGTTTTGGCATGGCTTAGTATCATACATGAGTTTATGCATCGATAAATATACTCATGTATCAATACATTTACACATTGTATCGATATAAATAGGGATATTTCAAATTTTTGGGTCATTAGAGCATTGTATCGATACATGAGAACCATGTATCAATACATTCAGGCAGAATTATGACTTTTCCCATGTCTTTTATCCCCGAACACCTGAAACTATATCCTTTGATGCCACATCTTTGCATTTCTCTTTAATATGATCCATAAGCATTCTTGACCTACTAAAAAAAACTTTTTTTACGTGACGCTGCTTTTCATGTCCATGTTCTAAATTGCTAAAAATTAGCTCGGATAAAATAAGGTGTCTACAGAAATAATTGAGAAAAGTGGAAAAAGAAATAAAAAAAGTGGAAGAGAGAGGAAATGTACTAGTTCTAAATAGCCAGGGTGAAGTGTTTAAGTTATGGGGATAAGAATAAGAAAGGATTGACGATGACGAAGAAATTGTGAAAATCTTTTCTATCAAGATTTGCCTAAAATAGATGGGATAAGAGATTTTGAAAGAGTTATCAAGTATATGTTAAAATTAGTTATGAAGGAAATGAATGGGATGTTGTTAAACAAATTTGAAATAGATGGGGTTAAGAAAGTTAGTTTTCAATTAAGAGCAAACAAAGCCTTAGGACCATATGGGTTTAATGGTTTCTTTTATCAGAAATATTAGGAGATACTGAATGATTATGTGGTTATGGTTATAAGCAGTGTTTTGCATAATAGAAAGCTACTAAAAGAGATGAATAACAATGAGATTGTACTCATTCCAAAGACAAAGGCTCTAGAGATAGTTACACAATTTGTATTGATTAGCCTATGTAACTTTGTGTACAAGATAATATCAAAGGTGTTAATGAAATGGTTTAAACCATTTTTAGGATCCCTGGTAGCATAAAATAAGGGTTCTTTTATGAGAAAGAGGCAAGTTCATGATAACTAATGGTTGCATAAGAGGTTTTTCACTACTTAAGGTTAAAAAAAAGGAAAAAAGCAAAGAAGTCATTATAAAGGTCGACATGAACAAAGCATTTGATAGGGTAGAGTGGAATTTTTTTTAAAAAAGTTCTACTTAAACTAGGTTTCAATTCTAAATAGGTTGGATGGGTGATATAATGTGTTAGAGTAACTTTTTTATTCTTTAATCATAAATGGAAAGCCAATAAGTAAAATGTTTCCCACTTGAGGTCTTAGATAAGGGGACCCTCTTTCACTGTATCTTTTTTTGTTCAGCATTGATGTTTGTATAGGATGATTATAGTTAAAACATAAATACATCATTTTAGTAGTGTTAGGTTAAATAGGTGATTCCTTTTTTCATAAAGGCGAAGGTGGTAAACTGTAAAAAATTATTAAAAATTAAAGGGAGTTTGGTAAAGTTTCAAGGCAGTAGATAAATCCAGCCAAATCAAGCTTGGTTTTTAGTTTGAATGCCTCAGAAACAAATAAAAAGGAAATAACAAAGGCAATAGGTATACCAATTGCTGAAAGTCTAGGACTGTATCTATGAATTCCATCTTTTTGAGGTAAGACTTAGAGTAAAGAATAAGGTTTATTAAGGATAAAGTCTTCCATCAACTATAATACTGGAAGTAAAGAAACTTTTCAATAAGAAGGAAAGAAGTGCAATTGAAAGCCATAGCATGTGCTACACCAACATACATATGGCATGTTATAAATTACTAAAGATGCTATTTATGGAAATGAATAATGCTATAGCTAGGTTTTAGGGGGGCAAAATAGGGATAAAGGAAAAATTCATTGGAAAAGGTAGGATGGATTTTCAAAAACTAAAAAGGAAGGAGACCTAGTTTTAAAGAACTTGAAATTTTTAATGATGCACATGTAGTAAAACAACTTTAGAAATTGGTCTAGGAAACAAATTCTTTATGGGCACAGGTATTAAAAGGATGTTACTTTCCTCACTATTTTTCTTTTGAGGCCATGAAAGGGGTAAGAGTATATTAAGGACGAAGTGGGCTTTTAATCTGAAGTAAGGTAATAAGTGATAAGATCATGTGGCAAGTAAAGGAGGGCAATAGTATATCTGTTTAGAAGGATCATTAGATTCCAAGGTTTAAAAGGAAACTATTAGAGCCAATATCAATTACGAGAAGCTATTTCTTAGAAAAGGTCATGGAATGGATTAATAAAAAAAGGGCATTTGGGATGAAAACATTATAAAGAGTTGGGTTTCAAATGATGCTAAGAAAGCTATTAGAAACATCCTCATTTGTGAGACAAGTGGGAGAGATCGGTTGCTATGGCCACATAATGAGAACAGAGAATGCACTGTAAAGTCTGGTTATAAAATGTTAAGGGAAGGAAAGTCAAGGCGGCCCATCATCCACTTTGAGTATTGATAATAGCTCGTGGAAGGAAATTCAGTTTAAATATGCTAAGCAAAATAAATAAAACATTTCTTATAAAGTTTATGTGTAAATTCTTTAGCAATAACTAGCAGTCTATTTAAGAGAAAAGTTATGGAGAGTCTTTCATGTAAAGTTTGTCATCTAGAGGAAGAAATAGTAGAACATATGTGTTTCATGTATGAATATACTAAGGAAATTTGGTTTGGAGGGTCTATAGGGCTTAAGATTGAGAATAAAAAGGTGACTACTTTGATAGGTGATTGCAGGAGTATCTTTTGATTAAGGAGCTCTAAATAAGGATAAAGTAAACATTGCTTACACCTATTGGTACATATAGAAAGAAAGATGTGAGGTATCGATAAGGAAAAGAGAGATTAATGTAAATGGAACAATTATAAGATTAAAAGGGGCCCTAAAAAAATTGTTTGAGGGCTTGTCCTAAAAATATAATATTACAATCATGGAAATGGATGATGTTGTGAAGAAATGGAAAACACCAGAGGAGGGATGGTTTAAGGTTCATTGTGACATGGCTTTTCATAAGAAAGCAATTAACATGCTATAGATGTTATGATAAGAGACTCAAATCGGGTTATTGTACGTGGAAAAGGGAAAAAAGTATGTGTAGAATCAGCTTTGCTAACTGAAGCTCTTATTCTGAGAGAAGGTATGAAAATTGCAATTAATAAAAATTTATGGAGAATAATTCTTAAGTTAGACTCTAGAGTTATGGTTAAGGAACATATAGAAGCATCTTTTAAAAGAAGATAGTTACTACTCCTATATTGGATGATGTAAATTCAATGAAAAATTCATGCTTGGAGGTTAGGTTTTTAGTGAATTAGACAAGAAAGAATTGGAATGATGCATTAATAAACCCCCATTCTCTCTGATTTTTATTTTGAACAAGGATGGTTTGCCTTGTCCTCATTGATTTGTTCTTTTGATTAAGAGCTTATGATGTAGATTAAGACTACTCTCATTTGACCTTTTAGTCTTTTGAGAGACACTTGATATGTATACAACGTTTAAACTATTATGTAGTAATTCTTTACGTGAAATGCAAATATTATTCTTTTTTGGCCAAAAAAAAGTGAAGGAATTAAATTAATTGTTATACTAACAAATAAATAAATCACTATATAAATAAACTAAAATTAAATTAAATAAAAATAAATTATATATTATAAGACTTGAATTTAAGATCTCTGAGTTTTAATACTTATTTCTTGTCATAAAACATTCTTCTTCGTAATAGATAGAGAAGTAAATATTGGAAAATTTTAAGAAAAGCCAATAAAAATATGGGTTAAGTGTTAGTATATACCCTAAAGCTAATCAGATTAGATAAGGTATGTAACAGTTAATAATGAAAACCAATCATTTTAGTTAGTGATTGGTTTTCCTTCATGTTAGTGGCGTCAGTGACACTTATGCAAACATTAATTGGATGAAGCCCAAAAAACTCAATGGCCTTGCAAAAATTAGTAATGAATTACAACAATCAAAGCTATGTTTCTAAAAACTTTCCTCATCATCATATTATCAAGATAGGGCATTGGCAAAGTAGAAAGACTAGCACATGCTAAGTCTTCATGCATTTGATGCATGCAACTTTTTGATCTCATAGACATTTAAGTACAGAGATACTTGGGGATAGCGAACGCTTGTTTTTCTGGAAACAAGTTCATTGAACATGGCTTGTATGAAAACTCCATTTGGTATGAGTAACTAAAATGTTTATAGAATATGTTCTCATATGCCAGTTGTCTATATTAGTCCTTAAACTTGTGATACAAGGTCATCTTGAATTGGGAGTTTCTTACCTTGATTCCATCATAAATGGGTCCACAACAGATAGATGCTTATGGCAGGGTGGTTTTAGGTGTGGCTTGAACCATAGAATGAAGGAGTGATACAGAAAGGATTCCTTAGTCTGAGTGACATAGGAGGCATACCTTAGATGTTCTTGGCTTTGGTTAATTTGATAAAGTTGTTGGCCAATACATGATGAATTTAAGAGAAATCATTTCTCTAAATTCATGAGATTAATCAAAAACTGTAGGAACTAATATGGATTGATACATGAGTAGCCATTGTATTATGTTCATGGTTTTTTTGAGATACCTAGTGAAGAACCAAAGTACATTGAGATGTTTGTTACTAAAAGGTTTATTAAAGAGGTCATATTCACTCTTGCTATATACTAGGTGGCTATAATTCATTGTTAGAGCCAAATTTGGGCCTATAAATATAAATACACTTAATTAGGTAATTATGTTTATTGTCGTTATGATGGAAGCCTAATGGGTCACACATAATAAGTTGATCTATTGGATTAAAATAGGGATTTACTTAAGTGGATGACTTAATTAAATGAAAGGTATAATAAGAAGGACTTAATTGAATTAGTTTAATTAAGAATAATTTAAGGTTATAGAAGTGATTTTACAAAGTTCGTTGCATCCTTTCTCAGTTTGTCTATTGGATTAAGATATGGATTTAGTTAATTGGATAACTTAATTAAATAAAAGGTATAATAAGGAGGACTTAATTGAATTAGTTTAATTAAGAATAATTTAAGGTTATAGGATCGATTTTACAAAGTTTATTGCATCCTTTCTCCTTCATGTGCTAACAGTGTTAAACCAAACCCAACTTCAAAAATGAATTCCACCTAGAAAGTGATTTTTTTAGGATTTTTAAAATATTTTTATATTAATCTTTTTCGAGTCCAACGGTATCTTGTTTGCCTTCTAAAGCTTTTGGATAAGCTAGGAATGAATTTAATATGGTGGATAGTGTGATGCTGTCCCCTTTTTTTGAACTTAAGAAGAGTTTAACAATTTTCTTGAACCATATTTCTAGACAAACGACTGCCTAGAAATGCATTATATTAACTCCCTATGGAGTCATTTGTCACAGCATCGGTCTCACTAGGCTCGAATCAAGGCCTAAAAATTAATTTTATCTTTTATTTTGATTATCGATTTTAATTTAAAAGCAATGTTTCCACCAAAAATATTCTACTTCTCAAAATTTATCAAACTTATTGTTCTTGGGGATACTTCAACCGTATTTCCCAAGGGGATACTCCAACCTTGCTCTTTAAATTTCAAAAATCTAAATTTTCTCTTTCCCAAACTTCTTTGGACTTTTTTTTGAAAAAAACCTTTTTCCCATGCTTTAAGAGACCACAGAGTCAAAATGCATCTCAAAATTATCATTTTGATTATTCCTCCATAATTAAAGTTTCAATTATGAAATACATCCCGGTTATCCCTCCCTTTCTTTGCTTTTTGTGTCTATTTTTATGCAATATTTATACTATATTCTTTTATGTCTTACTACTATGTTTCTATCCTTGATGATTGTGCATCCATGATTTTAAAATCAAATTTCTTAAAATCCAAGGCAATGTTTCATATCGATATCCCTCCAGTGCTCCATATGGAATACCCTTTTCAAACCAAATCTGAAAATAATTTTTAGCATTACGTGTTGATATATCTTCGGGTTATGTAATGGTGTTAAACCCTTTTTACCAAAATCAAATTTATTTATTTCAAACTTCATGCATTATAAAAAGAGATTTTATTCAAATAGTAAGATAATAAAACCAAGACTATCAAGAGCGAGATATTATACAACCATGAGGTATCGATATAGAGCATCATGGGGGTGCTAATTTTTCCCTACATGTAACCAACTCTAGACACTTCTAAAATGAACTTTGGTATACGCACTGCATAAAATCAATATTTCAAGTTTCATAACTAAAAAATAATGGTTTTAATAGGTTTACAGTTATGTAATAGTATCAAACCCTAACACCTGCAAAGAAATAAATTATAATTAATACTTTGATGTGAAAAGTGTAGTGTATTCGCAGTGATCCTAATGGAAGTTTAAGTGAATTATGTAAGGTTTACCCTACTTACTTGGGTATTAGGTTTTCTAAAGCTTGACCCTTTTATATAGGTGCAGAGTAATATGGACTTTGACGTGGGTACCACAAACTTATACGGGTTTTGACATAGACTAAGTGCCACCAACTTATGTGGGCTTTAAAAATATGCCACTAACTTTGGGTGTTGAAAAGGGTGCCACTAACTCGTGGGCTTTGAAAAAGAGGCCACTGACTTATGGACTTCATGCCACTAACTTGTAGGCTTAGAAAATGTGTCACTTATGGGTTTTAAAAAGGGTGCCACTAACTTATAGGCTCTTAAGAGGGTGCCATCGACTTGTGGGCTTTGAAGAGGGTGCCATCGACTTGTGGGCTTTGAAAAAGGTGCCACTGACTCATGGGCTTTAAAAAGGTGCCACTGACTCATAGGCTTTAATAGGCTTTGAAAAGGATGCCACTAACTCGTGGGTTTTGAAGAGGGTGCCACTGACTTGTGGGCTTTGAAGAGGGTGCCATTGACTCATGGACTTTGAAATGGGTGCCACTGACTCATGGGCTTTGAAATGGGTGCCACTGACTCATGGGTTTTGAAA
>JBBYHO010000015.1:25300937-25312297 GCA_038382025.1 Adansonia gregorii | reverse complement strand
TGACTCATGGACTTTGAAATGGGTGCCACTGACTCATGGGCTTTGAAATGGGTGCCACTGACTCATGGGTTTTGAAATGGGTGTTACTGATTCCTGGGCTTTGAAATGGGTACCATTGACTTGTGGGCTTTGGTGGGCTTTGAAATAGGTGCCTATTGACGCATGGGCTTTGAAATGGGTGCCACTAACTTGTGGGCTTTGAAATAGGTGCCCATTGACTCTTGGGCTTTGAAATAAGTACCCATGGACTCATGGGTGTTGAAAAGGGTGCCACTGTTATGGGCATTGAAACAGGTGCCACTGACTCATAGGCTTTGAAAATAGTGCCACTGACTCATGGGCTTTGAAAAGGGTGCCACTGACTTGTGGGCTTTGGAAGAGATTTTGACAAAGTTTTTTTTTTTTTGGATTAAACTTTTAATACAAGTTTTTTTTTAATAGAAGTTCATGAAAAAGTTTCATGATGAAAAATTAAGCTTCTGACAGATGTTCTCGACAAAAATTCTTGATGATAGTTTTTGGAAAATAATTTTTTGACACTAGCATTTTAATAGTAGTTTCTTGATAAAAAAGGTTTTGACATAAGGTGATGAGAAGAAAAGTACCTTACTTGAATGACATTTAGTTTGCAAAGCTTAGAGTTTTTACTAGAAATTCCTTGGAGGTTTAGTAAACCTAGCTTAAAGTGATATTGTAAGAATGATGATGTATGATGGTAATGTGAGTGCATGATATAAAATGCTATCATGATTGCATAATGTGAATTCTAATATGGGAGATAGCCATAGTTTTTGGTAAGTCATCCGAGTCTAAAAAGGATTATGATCCATCCTGGTTCAACTAGGGATTGAAAGTTTCGTATTCCACTAGGATTGTAGGTTGTCTCGGTTCCACTAGGGATACAACATAAAATCTATCATAGGAGTTGGCCATTGTGAATTATCCTGGCTCTATTAGGGATATGATGTTTTGATAGTCGAGTTATTCATCATTTTTCAAGAATTAGAATTATGGCATTTCCTGATTCAGGAGGCTCAATCATTTTCTTGAAAACTGAAAGGCATTGTCAATACTTTCATGACTGTTTGACTGACTAGGTTTATGTCTTTGGTTTCAATATGATTCAGATAGAACACACAGATCAATTTTTGGTTAGCTTGAAACGATATTTCTTAAGATATGGCTTATGAAAGCAAGAATTGGTTTGGTGTATGGTCATGTAAAATAGGTGTTTGGACGCAAGAAGTTCATGATCTTGACGATCAGGGTGCAAGCAGAGTTTTTTGTGCTTTTTTTTTCTTTCAATGTAATATCGAGATGTCCTGATGCGTATTTCAGTTGATTTATCAAACATTATCAATTACATGACAAGTGCAATGTGAATTGTACAAGGTTGAAGAAAATAAGGCAATATTTATTTATGGCAGCAAAGAGATATAACTTGGTATACTATTTGGCAAACAAGTGACAGGGTAGCCAAAAAGATGATTTTTTGGGTGAAAGATGCCTTCGACAATCCTGACATGGATGTTCTTTAGGTGCTTTTCAGGATCTTTCTCGAACAATGAATGTGACTAGCATGAGCTGATCTTTGGAAGATCTTTAAGATTGCTATGCATTGTCTTGTAGGTGCTCTCGGTTCATGCCCCATCAGAATTAATTTTTTTAAGTCATTTTTGTAGTTTTTTAATTGTAGTTAGGTTGACTACCTAGATGCCCTTTTTGGATTTTTATTTGGACCTCTTTTATGTTTTTTTTTTTAATTTTCTCGTATTCTTTTATTTTTTTCATTTTTATCTTTTATTTTTTTGAAAGATGCTTTTTTTAGGTTTTCACCTTCTATGTGCAATATTTCTTGACAGAATCTGAGTTGACTGGGTGAGGCGAGGCATTACTGTCCATTTTTGACAAGATTAAGGCTCCTTCGAAAAATGCTTGCTTCACAACATACAGTCTTTCCCAATTGGGGGTCTACTTGCCCCTTGTATCTTTATGAATTGGGAGGATCTTCTCTAATACTAATTCACCTGGGTGAAATTATTGTGGGCGCATCTTTTTGTCATGGGCTTGGATCATGTATTTTTGATACATTTGACCATGGCAAATGGCTTTCATGCATTTTTCTTCAATGAGGTTGAACTGGTCGTATCTATTCTTGACCTATTAGCCTCTTCAAGCTTGGTTTCCATCAAGACTCTGAGAGAAGGGATCTTAACTTTGATAAGCAATGCTGCTTCTATCCCATAGATAAGGGAGAATGGGGTAGCACCCATGAAAGTGCGAACAAAGGTCCGATAAGCATGAGGTGCAAAGAATAGCTTTCATGCCAGTCTTTGTAGGTCTGGACCATTTTTTCAACTATTCTTTGGATGTTTTTGTTGGTTGCCTCAACTGCCCCATTCATTTTTGGGCGGTAAGGGACAAAATTATGGTGCTAGATCTTGAACAGAAAGCAGATTGTTTGCATCATTTTATTGTTTAAGTTGCTTGCATTGTCTATGATGATTCGATTTTGGAGGCCATATCTATAGATGATGTCCCACTTGACAAACTTGCAGATGGTTGATCTAGTAACATTAGCATACGAGGTAGCCTCTACTCATTTAGTGAAATAGTCGATTGCTACTAGGATAAAGCAATGCCTATTAGAAGCTTTAGAGGTGATCAGCCCGATCACATTCATGCCTTACATGGAGAAGGGCTACAGGGCTACCATGATGTGAAGTGGTGCTAGACGGACATTGATTTTGTCTGTATAGATTTGACATTTACAACTTTTTATGGCATAATTGATGCAGTTTCTCTCGAGGGTCAACTAGTAATAACCCATTCTCATGATTTGCTTGGCCATCCAATGTCTATTAGCATGTGAACTATAAATCCCTTCATTAATTTCTTCTAAAATCCTTTTGGCTTCAGGAGTGTCAACTCATCTGAGCAATACTTGATTATGACTCTTTTTGTATAAGATTTTTCCATTAAGAACAAATCCCACAGCCAGCCTTTTGATAGTCTTTTTATCAGTCTCGATTGCATGTTTGGGATATTGTTGATCCTTGACGTAACAAAGGATGTCATAGTACCATGGTAGGCCATCCTTCTTATTTTCGATGCTATGACAATGAAGTTATGTAAATGCTCATCTAGATGGGAGCAATGGCTGACTCTTAGTTGACTTTAAACATGAAGGATAAGGTAGCCAAACATTAGCTATTTGGTTCTCCTCTCGAGTTAAGTGTTAAAAACTAAGATCGTCAAATTCTTTCTTGAGCTCTGTTATTAGCTTCCCATACTGCATCAGCTTGGTATCAGGAGTTTGCCATTCCCTTTTCAATTGGTAGATGACCAAGGTCAAATCACCAAACACATGTAGTGTTTTGACATTCCTCTCAATGGTTGGTTGAAGCCCCATGACATAAGCTTCATATTCTGTGATATTATTTGTGCAGTCAAAATTTAGACTTGCTGTGAGTAAGTAGGTAATGACTTACATTGGGTGACATCAATATTGCCCTAATTCCATGTCCTAGAGCATTTGATGCTCCATCAAAATACATCTTCTAGGATTGATCTTGGTTAGAGGCATCTTCATCTTTAGAAATGCACATTTGATCTTCATTTGGGAAGTCAAAATTTAAGGGTTCATAGTTATCTGCTGCTTGACTTGCCAAGAAGTCAGCTATCACACTGCCCTTAATGGCTTTTTGACTGACATAGGCAATGTCATATTCAGAAAGAAAGACTTGCCATCTAGCTAGCCTTTTTGATAGTGTATGGGCTTCGCATAGATACTTGATAGGATCAAGCGTTGCAATTAACCATATGGTGTGATACAGCATGTACTGCCTGAGTCTTTTGGCTATCCATACTAAAGCACAACACAACTTCTTGACTATGGAGTAACTATACTCGCATTTCGTTAACTTTTTGTTTAAGCATTAGATTGCTTGTTCCTTCTTTCCTGACTCATCATGCTACCCTAATACAAAACCCATAGACTTGTCGAAGACTGCCAAGTAAAGGATTAAGGTCGACTAAGTATTGGTGGTACCATTTACTTTATTAAAGGCTTTTTGACATGCCTCATTCCACTCTTTCGAATTTTCTTTGCGAAGAAGTTGAAAGATAGAGTAGCATTAGTCAGTAAACTAGGATATAAATCTAAAAATGTAGTTCAGTCCCTCCAAAAAATTTTTCGCTTCCTTTCGGGTTTGAGGTGGTGGCATATCTTGAATGGCTTTGACTTTGTTTGGGTTAACTTCAATCTTTTTTTTTTGACTATAAAGCCTAGAAGCTTACTCGAAGTGACTTCGAAGGTACATTTGGCAGGATTCAATTTGTGTTGAAATTTTTGTAATCGTTCAAAAAGTTTTTAAAGGTTTTTGACATTCTTATCCTCTTTTGTTGATTTGGTAATCATGTCATCAATGTAGACCTCAATTTCTTTATGCATCATATCATGGAATTGGGCTATCATGGCTCATGGATAGGTTGCCCCAGCATTTTTAAGTCTAAAGGGCATGACATTATAGCAAAATGTCTCTCACATGCTTACGAAAGTTATTTTCTCCATGTCTTCGGGCATCATCTTGATCTGGTTATAGCTCAAGAATCCGTCTGTGAAAGAGAAAAGAGAATTCCTGGTCATGTTGTCTACTAGAGTATTGATGTGGGGTAGTAGGAAGTTGTCCTTAGGACTAGCTCACTTCAGATCTCAATAATCAGCGAACATTCGTTCCTTGCTTTCTTTCTTTGGGACTGTGACCATATTGGTAACCCATTTTGGATATTTCGCTATTTTGATAAACCATGCATCAAACTGCTTTTTGACTTCCTCTTTAATTATGAGGAGCATTTTTGGCTTCATCCTTTTTAACTTTTGTTGGATTGGTTTGTATGCATGGTTGATAGGAAGCTTGTAGACCATTATATTAGTGTCTAGTCCTGGCATGTCTTGATATGACCAAGCGAATGCATCCTGATGTTCCTAGAGTAGGTCATTAGCTTGGTCCTAGTTGTTAACTTTATTGAGGTTTTGATTTTAACCTTCTTTTGATCCTCTTGAGTACACAAATTTATAACTTCTGTTGGGTCTTCATGGGGCATGATCTGCTTCTCTTCTTGCTTAACTAATCTTAAAAGGTCTGGTGGTCTAAAGCTTTCTTCAAAATCTTCTTCAGGATCAACTTCACTAGTGCAAATTGGCTGTTTGAAATTGACCTTGAATAACCCATTAGACATATCCATATCACTATCGTCAGAACACCTGAAAGGGTAAAAAAATAAACATTGCAAAAGGCACACATATAATCAAGGGATTTAGATAAAAATGAAGGCAAAAGAGTAATAGAGACAAAAAGATTGAAAAGTGATATAGACACATAATATGGAATGATATATGTAGAAGTCATTTTATTGATAATGTTTAATAAAAGTACCCATTAAATAGGACACCTACCTTTCTTTCAGTGAATGTAGGTAGGTTGTTCTTTCTTGACATTACATGAAAGGGACAGGAAAAGTGCAAGGGCTTCTGTCATGATCTTGTCATTAAAATCAGGTATTAATGGAAGGACTTGAATTTTATGGCTTGATATCTTTGAGATAGAGGTTGTGAAGTGACCTATTTAAGATGATCAAGACATCATTAGCATTTTGCTCTTTTGGTTGGATTGGATTGATTCATCCTTTCGAACGGAATATCTTATGAAGAGATAGGAACATTGTTGGCTTTGATTCCCTCTCTCGACCCAATGATTAAGTCACCCTCTGGTTGTGGATTAGTCTTTCTTGCTGCTTACTTGACTATGTATTTGCCTTGAATTCTAAGCCTCTTTTGTTGACTTGAGTGATGACCTATAAAGCTCAAGCATCCCTTGTAAATTCTTGCTAAGCCCTTCTCTAGCATGAGAACCTTTGCCAATGGTCATTTTAAAACCTAAGTAGGTACTCTTTGACAGGTGGGGTTTAACTATTGGCAATCTTTCTCCCATAAATGTTGCATTAACAAACTCAAAGGATTGGAAGGATGACACTAATGCATCTTTATTAGCCTCTATGTAGATCTCTACAGTGAAAGCAGTGGTGATCATTTTTTTTAGCCCCAATGGTGACTACTTTGTCATCTATCAATTTGAGCTTCTGATGAAGAGAGGAAGGGACGGCCCCAGTGGAGTGTACCCATGGCCTTCCTAATAGACACTTGTAAGATGAATTAATATCCATAACTTAAAAGTTAGCTTCATATGTACATGGGCCTATTTGAGGCTAGATTGTGATATTTCCAATTACTCCGCAGCATGTTCCATCAAAAGCTCGAACTATGGTATGGCTACTCTTGATGTTGGACTGATTTACAGGGAGTTTGCTTAATGTAGTCATGGGCATAATATTAAGGTTTGACCCATTGTCTATGAGTACTTTGGGCAAAATACATCCCTTACAATGGGTAGCGATATGCAAAGCCTTATAACTACCTCTACCTTTGGGTGGGATCTCATCATCAGTGAAGGAGATATAATTATCGATCATGATGTTGTTCACTAGCCTATCCAATTTGTCCATAGAGACATCCGGTGGCACATATGCTTTATTTAACACCTTCAGTAATACATTTCAATGAGCCTCTAAATTAAAAAGTAGAGATTGCACAGAAATCATTGTGGGTTGTTCGCTTAACTGGTCTACAATGCAGTATGCAATGTGCTTGATGAACTTAAGAAACTCCATGACTTCTCTTTCACTCACTGCTTCTTTGACTTTTTTGGGCTTAAAATTCTTTGCTTGGGCCTAAGTGGTATTAATGCTTGGAGATGCATCAACCTTCTATTTTCCTTGAGTTGAGGAAGCGTAACACCTATCACAATGTACCCCAGGGTGGATCCTTGCAGATCTATGAGTGCATACGACTTAAAATATTTTTCTAACTTAGGATATCTTCTTGATCAAGACTTTTCCTTCGCGACATGATAAGAATGAGAAAGTACAGATTCTTGACTTATGACACAGTAAGGGGAGACCATAAAATGAATTGCTCATCTTATTGGTCTTGGATAACCATTAAGAGATGGCCAATGCTTGGAGTCACCACCTATCATTTTGGGCTAGGCATGATCGGACACCTATTAAAACCTATGTTTTAAGTTACAAAACTGAAACTTCGATCCTGTGGTCTACGTAATGCAAAGATTCACCGTTTGGGTTTAGGAGTTGGTTATGTATGATAAGGTACGAACCTCTTCACAATGTCCAAAATCAACACCTTACTAGCTATATCTTATCTCAATTTCGGTTCTTTCAATCTTAACTTGTCACTATTTTGATATAACCCATCTTTTAATGCATGAATCTTATAGAAATACAAATCTAGGTTTTGATGAAAAAGATTTATTCTCATATACGCCCCAGAGAGATGAGGAATATAGAGATTTTCAATAAAATGACCTTTGGATTTTACTTTGAAAATAGAATGTTCCACTTTGGGCACTAGAGAGACACCCACATGGAACATTACCTTTAATCTTATTTGAAAAGTTTTGAAAACATGAATGCAAATAATCATTACAAAGAAATCATGTTAGTAAGGCAATAAATAAAGTAACATAACATGGATCATTCAATACAATGATAAAAAAAATGGGTGGACTATTGAAATTTATCTCACTATTGGCATCGATTATCTGGGAATAACCAAATCAACAATTTTTAGATGCTTCTGGGTTACTTGATTAAACAAGGTCTATTTAACATATTCATGGGAGTCTAGGAGAAGAAAAAATTAATTGTAATTAAAAGACAAGGTTGGAGTATCCCTTTGAAAATGTAGGGTTGGAGTATCCCTGTAGACAATAAATAATTTTGATAAATAAGGATTTTTAAATCTTGACAATTTGAAAAAACGGGATTGGAGTATCCCCTCAGAAGGTTAGGGTTAGAATATTCCCATGGATGACAAATCATTTTGACAAGAGAAGTTTTTTTTAGTCTTGACAATTTTAAAAGACGGGGTTAGAGTATCGCCTGAAAGGGCGAGGTTGGAGCATCCTTAAAAGTGACACATCTAACACTCTCTAAGAAAGTCGAGTTGGAAAACTTAAGTTAGCAAAGCCTTATGATTTAGGGAATATGTGAGCCTTTCGACAATTTTTGGCAAAAGAATTTATTGTGGATGAGGATGGTAAAGATGTAAAATGTGTTTGTGCCTTGATACAAGCCAATGGGAGGTCAAAGCATGTTCTTGAGTCTGATCGGGTTGATACAAAGACATTCAAATGTCTCGAGGCGAAATTCAAGAAGACAACTCAATTTTGACCATAACCGAAATTAAAGGATAGCATCATACTATCTTGCTTCCTAAATTTATTCTAAATTGGTTTAAAGGCTTTAGAGGGTGGACAAGATATCGTTAGAAATGTAACTCAACGAGGGTCAAGCTAAAAGTATTCCCCATATCCAAAAAAGTCATTTTTCTAGAGAATAAATTTTCAAGTTCGGACTGATTGAGCTACTGGCAGAGCATATGAGAGACAAGGTGTTCCAAAATTTGAAAAATCACCCCAGAGTCATTTGGTATCAAAAGATTGCAAGCGATACCTTTCTGAAAACGGGATTTCATGAATCTTTTAGAAAAAATGTTTGAAAAATTTGGAAAAATCATTTAGCGGGCCTGAATGGCCTAACCAAAATATATGTTTTGATTCCAAAGGTTTCAGACAGTTTAAACTTGAAAAATCATAACTCTCTCATCCGAAATGATCTAAGGGTGAATAAGCCATCGTTTTAAAGATAATTCAACATGCTTGGGGAGAAAACTATCAAAAAATTCATGAAAAATTGTTTAGGATTTTAAAATGATTTTTCAACTTGCAAAAGTTGTGCTGCCAGCAGGGGATAAAGCAAAGCATGGGAGATCTCTCATTTTTTTATGTCTACAGGTCCAAACTCAATTTATTGACATTCGAACATCTATGACTAAAGAGAAAGAGTGGCATGAGTGCCTTGAACTCATTTGCGTAGCCCTGGAGTAGTGTAGGATAATGAAACAGCTTGTTGATCATACTACTTAAGGTTTTGACTCAAAAAAGGGCATAAACATTTAGGGAATAATTATAAGACTATTTCTATTTCAAAATCAAAAGATTTGTGTTTGTTTAACCAAGATTCTAGATTTAGAAAACTTAATTTTCCCCAAGATATTTTGCTAGCTTTAAGGAAAAAGCTAAGTCCATGCTAATCCTCATTGATTGAGGTTACCATGCTTGGCTTAGGGAGTTTTTAAAAATAAGTTTCTGACAACCATCAAACATGCATTTTGACAAGGAGAAGACAACAAACATAAAGGGGATGGCACATAACATGAAGAGGGATGCTAACTTTACCAATAGTTTAGACAAAGAAAGTGTTATACATTGTTATAAGAAAATGTTATGGATGTTGAAAATGATAATGATTTATGCAAGCTAAGGTGTAAATGTGCTTGAAATGTGTTAGGCTAATGATTCATACATGGATTAAGAACAACAAGATGCATAGATATGGTATAAAATGCATGAGCAAGAGATATGAAACTAATAAGGATGAAATGAGTCATTTTTTGCATCAAAGGAGCATTAAAGCATTCAAATCTTAAACTACCACAACCAAAAGCTACAATAATGCATGATAATCCTAAGAGGGTGATGGAAACATGAAGAGCTCACTAAAATGATAAAGGTGCTAACAAAGAGAAAATAAAAATAATAAAGTGAGAAGTTATACCAACCAAACTTTACTTTTTGGCCAAATAATTGAAACAGTAGAGATGGCTTGAATTTTCCTGTTTTCCTTGTTGGTAATAAGTAAGAAAAAGAGAGAAACAATGAGGTTTTGGTTCTGGTATGGATGAAGGTGATTTTTAGAATGCATAGTGGTTGAAAGTGAGTGTTTTGGGGCTGTGTTTGGGTGGTGAGTGAAGAGCTATAGGATTTTGTTTTCTTGATATGGGAATGTGTTTTTTAAAGCTGAAAATGAGCTAGAACCTAGCCTTTTTTGGCTGAGATATAAGTGGTCTATTTATACCAGCATTTTGGAGCCAAATTAGAGGTGTTTCTGGCCATTTCTCAAGGGGGACAAAGTGATGTCAGCATGTTGGCTATAGAGTGGCTATAGGAAGCAACTTGCTACCAATGTGATGGGCATAGGGTGGCTGGTTTAAATGCTAAAATGATTTTCCAGCAAATAGGGTAGCTGATGATGATATTGGTCGACAAACTAGGAAGTAGGGTGATCATGTGATATTGACATTTTTGATCCAATTTATACTTTAAAAAAATGTTTTGGTTAGTTCAAAAACCTAAATTTGTATTCTAATATGTTTTAATCATTCCTGATGCAAAGAAATTAGTTGAAATTGAGTTTTGGATTAAAGGTGGATGAGCCAAATTGGTTGGACTGTGAAAATGGCCTACATGTATCGATACATTGCATAATGTATTAATACATTTGGTCCAAAAACCTTGATGGTATGGATACAATGAACATTATATCGATACAATGATCTTTGTATCGATACTATGAACCACTGTAGCAATACATGTTGATATGTATCGATACATT
The DNA here is from genome assembly GCA_038382025.1 of Adansonia gregorii. Taxonomy (NCBI): domain Eukaryota; kingdom Viridiplantae; phylum Streptophyta; class Magnoliopsida; order Malvales; family Malvaceae; genus Adansonia; species Adansonia gregorii. The sequence continues at coordinate 25,301,704 of JBBYHO010000015.1, read as the reverse complement.
TCTTTATAGAATCCATGTTTTGGTCTTGGCATGGCCTAGTATCGATATAGAGGGTCATGTATTGATACATCTACATGTTGTATCAATACAAATAGGGGCATTTCAAAATTTTGGATCATTCAAGTATTTTATTGATACATAAAAACCATGTATCGATATATTCACGTACAATTTTGAATTTTCTCATATCTTTTATCCCTAGACAGCTTGAACTATGTCATTTGATGCCATATCTTTGCATTTACATTTTATATGATCCCAAGGCCTTTTTCACCTCCTCAAAATACTTTTTCACTGGGCAACAATGTTGCCCCCTCTCACGTTTGTGCTTCAGATTGCTTAAAAAATTAGCCTAGACAAAATAAGGTGTCTACATCTGCCTCTCTTTTACTATTATTAAGAATTAAGAATCGAGCTAAGACGAATAAACATTATTTTATCCTGGGTGGAATGATGTTCCCTAAAACATCAGGGGCTAGGTTTTCTAAGGTTTGACCGTTTTAGGCAGGTATAGAGTAAGTTGGATTTTTGATGTGGGTGTTGCCAACTTATGCAGACTTTGACTTAAACTTGGGTGCCACTAGCTCTTGTAGGGTTTAGTTCGAGTGTTGCCAGCTCATGCGGGTTTTGACTTAAACTTGGGTACCACTGACTTATGGGCTTTAACTCAGGTGTCGCCAACTTGTGCAAGCTTTGACTTAGACTTTAGTGCCATAAGCTCATGTGGGCTTTGACTTGGGTGCCGCCATCTCGTGTGGGCTTTGACT